>WBNM01037847.1:2321-215990 GCA_013399055.1 Ramphastos sulfuratus | reverse complement strand
AACTGAGAACTGATCAGTGTGTGTGAAGTGTCTTATCTTTTTTTTCACTAATTGCGTTTCTCAGCAGAAGAATGATTGATATAGGTTACTGTTGTTGTTTTTGTTTCTTCTTACAGATAAGGATTAAATTTCTCTCAGTAAAATATTCCAACTAGCCTCACACCAGCACACAGGCTGAAGAGGCTGAACCCATCTGTGTTTCTGGTGTGACAGAGGGATCCTCGCACCTGGATGTGCTGGAAGCTGAGTACTGGAATTCAAGCTACAGTTTGCCGCCACTTGGAGGGGTGGAAGGAGTCACTGGGATTGAGTGTCCCAGAGATGAAAACACAGCTCCAGCATTTGGACTGGTCAAGGACTGATCCAGACTGTGCTGGAGCAGGGTGGAGCTGCTGGGGCACCTGCAGGGAGCACTCCTCTATGTACTGCAAAGCCACCTCGTGGAGTGAGGATGGACAGCACCTGATGTGTGTTGTTTGACATTGATTGCTGCTGGATGTGGTGCAGATGGTTGTGGGAATTGAAATAGATGAAGTTTCACTACCCTCATTTTTAGAGACAGCATAGAGGACAGCACTGAGAGGGAAGACTGATAAAGAGGACAAAGAACAAATTGTAAATAATGAATCAAGGAAATGGAGAGGCTTTGATGCTCCTCATCCCTCTAACATCTACTTTCTGGCCTTGGGAGGAAGGCTAGCTATCTTTTAGATTGTGGGAGAAAGTTTTCTGTCTATGCCAATTATGATAAACTGTCTGTTGTTTTTACTATTGTAAGCATTAGCAAAAAAAGAGAAAGCTTCTTAGCTTCTGTTTACTTCTGAGCTGATCCTGACCATTTGGCCTCATTTACCACATTCCCAAGGACCATCACCTGTGCAATGCGTCACTTCACAGCCTGGCTGGGACCCTTTGGAGACAGCAGCCTCTTTTCAACTACACTGTCATCTATAAATATGCTTTTCCTAATGCCAAAGACTTCCCTCTTCTTTGTCTGAGCTTAGGAATGGGTTTCTTATTGGACAGAGGATCATGCCCTTGACTTCGTACTTTCCAGCCCATCCCAAGCTGACATTCAATTAATGATCCACAGACCTCTAAAATGAAGGTTGCAGATTTACCCACATGGCAAACAACTCAGGCAGCAAACCATCAATTTAAGCCATGGCTGAAGAGGTTTTACTTTCAAGGTGACTGAGTCAGGAGAACTGTAGGAAGCATGGCACAACCCATCCCTAGTTCTGCAGAGACACCTAGGGAAACTTTGGGGTCTTTTTGCCTTTCCTGTCACTGTCTGGTCCACCTGATAGACAGTCAATCAGCCACACCTGTGTGTGCACGCTTAGAGATCCATCATGGGTCTCTTGTGGCTTGCACCCAGACCTCCAGTTCCCTCGGACCCTACGTGGCTTTGCCCTACTGGGCATCAAAGTCTTCTGTCCTAATGTGCAACTACTGAGCAGTCTGAGATTCACCAGCTGCTCAAGAGGGCCTCAGAATGGGGAGCACAAGTGCACAGAGATGTAAGAAAGAGGGTAGGGCACACTGCAGTGGTGAATCACCCAGACAGAGAAAGAGATAGAAGGGGAGGAATGGCAACAGGTCCCTCTCCAGCCAGGCAGGAGAGGCAGGTGAGTCCCCTCCCAATCCCCCTAATCTTCCCAGTTGCCCACATGCAGCAGGTATGAGGCCCTTGTAACAGAGGGCCAGATGAATGAGGTTATAGATGAACTCTCATGCATGCAGCCACTCAAGACCTGTCTGCCAGTCCCACGTCTTAGGACTAGTGTAAGCAAGAATAAAAGAAAGGTGGTAGTAGTAGAGGATTCCCTGACATTGATTCTGTGATTCTGTGAGGATGACCAGGCCAGCAAGCACATCTACTGCTGCTTACATGCCATTGAACCCTTTTCTTCCTTTTTTCCCATGCTTCTTGCTCCCCTCATCCCTCCCTTCCCACTTCATACATTGTTTACCCTAAAGTTTCATGGAATCCTTGGGTTCTGCTCTGTGTCATCCCTAAATTCTCCTTCCTCCCATGCTAAGTCTTACATCACTACAGGCCATCAATTGTATTTAAGCACTATGACATTGCCAGGAGAGAGCTGACTTTAGCAAGTCACCTTGGTGGGCTTTGCTGAGCATGGAGAGGAGCTGGAGTAGCTTCTGGAAGCAAACTGTGTGTTGAATGAAGGACAACAGCAGAGGATACCATCATGTTACAAGTCATCATAAGCTTGTTCTGGGTAGGGGCTGGGTACTGGGGAAAGAGGAAATATCGCTTGGTCTGGGCAAAGCAGAGGTCAAGGTAAGGCCCACAACCTCTCATCACCTCAGATGCATCTAAACACAGGAAGCCACAACCCTCCCTTGCACCTGCTGTGTTGAAATAGATTGTGTTAGAGTCAGGAAAACGTGTCCCAGAGACACTGTACTTGAATGAGGTGTCAGAAATCCCACTTAGCTCTGGGCAGATGCAGAAGAAATAATTTATAGCCAAAAGGGCAAACATCAGCATAGATACAGAAATGATTGTGGCCGACTACACAGCTGGGTTATGTTGCTGGTGCCTTTCTTAGGCCAGCAGGCACGAGCAAGGTTCAACAGAGAAGGGAAGGAGGTCTCACAAACCCCAGGGCATAGTAGCCCACAAAGTACTTGAACAAGCCCAAGCAAAGAGGCAACATGCATGGAAAATCCATTTCCCATTTCCAGAAACTGCAAGCTTTCTGGACAGTTCCGTGGGCAGCAGAGATGGTATGGGAGGTTCTCAAGGACACAGGCTACATCCAGGACTGCCTCTGAAGAATGAAAGGCCAAGAGGTCATGATGGACTGGTTCAGCTATGCAACGGAGAGTAAACCATCTTGGACTATGTCATTGGGCACCTGTAGCTCGAGAACTGCTCGTCTTCAGCACACAAGGGTGTCCATGGAGGAGCTCAGGTGTACAACAAATGCCTCCAGAGTCTTTTCTGGAGTACTGAGCATCACTTAGGATTGTCAGCTCAGGGCAGCACGGAAAACAGAAGTATCAAATTGGAGATGCAAAGCCTCTGAAAGAAGTGGAAGAAGGAGAAGCATGCACATTTAAGCATCTTCAGTACTGACAGGAGGAGATTGCATCACAGGCAGAGGGAAATGGGACAACCTGAGCACGCATGAAGACAGTGAACGTGGAATAAGCGTGGCTGAAGATGAGTAAGAGTTATGTGTGGTGAAAGGGAGGAGATTGAGGAAATCTAAGGGTACACGGAAGGGAAGGCACCTAGGCGCACCCACTAATGCACTCCTTATGCCCAAATGCCCCTTCCCCACTGCAGCGCCCCACCTCTTGTACTGAAACATCCGGAGGACCTCCCCGCCCCGCTGGACTCTAGGAACCTCGCCGGGCACTCAAGACACCCCCTCCCTTCTTCCAACATCGAGACCTCCCCTCCCGCCTTAAGGCGCCGGCGCATACCCTTCGCCCCGGTCCCGCCCGCCCCTCCCGCCCCGCCCCTCCCGCCGCAATTGCCGCCGCCGGGACCGCTCCAGGGGAAAGCAGCGCCGGGGAGGCCGCGCCGGGCCGGGCGCCGGGGCCATGCTGGGCAAGGACTACATGCTGGCCATCGTGCTCGTCAACTGCNCCCTCCCCGCCCCCTCCCCGCCCCGCGGCCCCGCTGACAGCGCAGCCCCGCGGGCTGCCGTCCGAGCCGCAGGGCTCGCCGTTGTGCCGCGCCACGGGCTCCTATCCGTCACCTCTCCAGGTCTCGGGGCTGCAGGTAGGAGGGGATTCATATACCCTCTCCTAGCTCCGACCCTCCACGGGCGCTTTCCTCCTCCCATTCCTCACGGGTCTGTGCCCAACCCCTTCCCCGGGCCAAACTGGGAAGAAGCCTCTCTCATGCATCATGGGGTGTTGGCAGAGGCCTGGGGACCACATACTGGCAGAGGAAGCTGTGAGCTGGTAGCCCTGGCTCCTTCCCGTGCCTTCTGCGGCAGGCTGGGGCTGCCTGCATTCTCTGTGCCTCTGATGAGGTCACCCCAGGCCTTTGTGTGCCAATGAGGCAGCTGCCTGCACCGATCACTTGCCTGGGGCCAATCACTTCCGCACCCTCTGGTGTCACACCAAGCCCTTGTGCCATTCTCTCCTGAGTCATGTGTCCAGCTGTGTATCTGGAGGCCACTGCAGGACCCTTTTGCTGCTGGGTGAAGCTGTTTATTTTTCTGGGTCCCTGCAGCTGGGAACATTTCCCACCCTTGCGTCACACTCTTCCTATATACAGACAACCTCTGGAGTGACCAGAACCTGGAGACAGACCCTGACCTCCCCCCAGGTTGGAGGAAAATTCATGACTCTTTGGGCACCTACTACTGGCATGTGCCAACCGGCACGACACAGTGGCAGCACCCTGCATGCACCACCAGTCTAGGAGGGCGTCTGACAGCTGATGGAGACGAGACACTCCAGAGAATGGTAGAAGATGTGGGCAGAGAGGTGAGGGCTGGTTTTGTATCATGCTTCCCTGCCAGAAGCCTGCTGAAGTGCCCTTTTAGGCATCACTGGTCCAGCCTCCTCTTGGAGCAAGCTCAAACTCTGCCACCACAAAGTTCTGCTCAGCCTAGCCATGGTTAAACTCCTTGAAAGATTGCAACAGAGCCCATGGGGGGACGACTCATGGGTGCCTCATGGACCATGCTGTCCAACATGGATGCCCTCAAGCTGAGACACTGTTTGTCCTTGAAGGAATGGCTCCTGCCTGATGTCTCCGGACAGCATCTCTTGGCTGCCCTCACCCCTTTTGTTTTCTCTCCCAGGACTGCCAGACCCCTGAAGCAAAGCACTTGGCAAAGGACAGGCCCATTCCCAGTCCCATGGCTTCACTGTCCCGGAGGTAGGGCTGCCCATGTGCTCTGCTGGCTTGCGAGGTACCATTGACACTTGGCCGGCTGGCTGCTAAGACTCAATGACCCCATCAGAGCAGCCCCACACAGTGCAACTAGCAGACCCATGCTGGTCACCTCCATGGGATGCTTCCCAGATGGTGGCATGAGCATCTGCCAGGGCATCCTGATGCTTCCCTGGGTGTCCCAGGTTCACATTGCTGGGTGGGAGCCATCCCTTCAGTACCCTGTCTCTCTGCAGGACCTCGCTGCCCTGGCATGGAGATGATTTCCAGCACAGCACAGAGCCTGGCTCCAAGGTACTACACCTGAGGGCTTCACTGTGGCATCGTGGGCTGGGGCTGGCAGAGGTGGGAGCAGAGAGCAGCTGGCAGGGATAGGGATAGGGATAGGAACAAGAGCAGGGGTAACCACACTGGCACGATGATGGGTGCAGGATGGGAGTGGCTGTGCTGGGTGCACAGTGAAGTCCTGTGTGCCTCTGCTCAGTGCTTTGCTGTGCGCTCGCTGGGCTGGGTGGAGATCCCCGAGGAGGACCTGGCACCTGGCAAGAGCAGCATTGCTGTCAACAACTGCATCCAGCAGCTTTCCAACAGCAAGGGCCAGGGCTCTGTGGAGAACAGAGGCGAGGTGAGAGCCTGGGATGGTGCTGACAGGCAGAGTCCCATCCTGGGGCCACTGCTGCTGAAGCTGGTTGTCCTCGACCCTGGGGACCGTACCTGGTGCGGGAAGGGGAACTGGCACCAGTGCCAGTGGCAGAGTCAACTCTTTCCATGCACTGTCCCCAGGTGTGGGGCAGGTTGGTCTGACAGAGCTGTCCCTAGGGCATAGTGCCTGGGCTGCCTGGGTAGGCTGTCCTCACACATGGGAATGGCACCCGAGAAGGGCTGTCCTCATGCTTAGGACAGAGTAGGCTGGGGGCATGGGGATGTCCTTACATGTGTGCTGGGTGCTTGGGGATGCCCAGGCTGTCTGCTAGGCTGAGCCTTAACAGGGCCAGGACCTGGTGATGATCCTGAAGAAGGACACCATGAGCCTGGTGGACCCCCTTGACCACAGCCTCATCCACCACCAGCCCATCCTCAACATTCGCGTCTGGGGCGTTGGTTGCAACAATGGCAGGTACCAGGGGCTGGGCCAGAGTTGGGGTGGCTCTGCCTAGTGAGAGGGAAAAGCATCCCAGCAGTAACCTGTCCCCTCTCCTCCCTTCCTGACTGCTGCTGTGGCTGCAGGGACAGGTAAGGAAGTATGGGACCAGGGGACAGCACAGGGAATGGGGAGGCTGCCTCTGTCAGAGTCTCAGTGGTTAGCCTGTGGCCTTGCAGAGACTTCGCTTTTGTGGCCAGCGACAAGGACACCTGCATCCTCAAGTGTCACGTCTTCCACTGCAATGTGCCCGCCAAAGGCATCGCCAAGGCCCTGCACGAGATGTGCTCCAAGGTGGGATGTAGGGACGCTGGTGGGTGTGGTCATGGCCTAGGGGTCTTGGAGTGAGGGGAAGCAGCCAGGACCCCCACTTCTTGCAGATTGTGGCTGAGCGAACTGTAGCGAGCAGTGGGCTGCCATGTGCTGCCACACGGGCGTCCGTCTCCACTGACAATCTGCCGCTGCAAGGTACCGTTCCCTCAGCACCGCTGGCTGCTCCCTGTGTCCACAGTCCGCCTTTGGGCAGTGGGATGGGATGCCTGGCAGCCATAGCCCTTCGGCCTGCCTGGCTCTGTCCCTGGGGTCCCCAGGGACAGGACACACACTCTCAGGAGTCTCCCAGAGTTTCCTCCCACCACCACCTCTGCTGTCCTGGCAGTGGATATCCTGAAAGCTGTGAGGCAGTCGATGCAGACCTATGAGGCACTGTATATTGGCAGCCTGCCCGTGCCCAGGCCTATGGGTAAGCCACTGGCCCTACTGAAGTTGGGGCATGCCCAGGAACAGCCATGCCCTGGCCCCAGGCAGCCTATGTGGCTGGCCAACAGCAGCATGCCTGCACCTGGGGCAGGAGCCAATGAGATGGGATCTACCCTTTCCTAGGGATGGATGTGCTGAACGAGGCCATCGAGAAGCTGACGAGGGGCCCTGGGCGTGAGCAATGGACACCTTCCCTGATCCACGTGTCTGACACGGCCATGAGGGTGCACCCCGCGCAGGTTGGGAGGGGTATGGGAGGCACCCTGCTTCTACAGGCATCCCTCGTGGGGGACTGGCCTGCCGGCAGAGGGGACCTGGTGGGGGGTGGCAGGGCTCCCTGGGGCGTGGCCAGGGGTGGATGGGCCCACGGGGTCCTCTGCAGGAGGATGCGGCTGCAGCACACATCTGGGAGTGCCAGGTGCGGTACGTGACCTTCCTGGGCATTGGCCGGGACGCCCACACCTTTGCGCTCATCGTGGACACGGGGAGGCGCTTCCAGTGTGCGGCCTTCTGGTGTGAGCCTGATGCCGGCAGCATCTCGGAGGCGGTGCAGGCGGCCTGCATGGTGAGCAGGAGTAGGCTGTCCCTCAATCCTCCTCGCTTCCTGGCTCTCTGGGGACACCTGGGAGAGGAGGAAAGGGCTGGGGCCAGCTGAGGGCAAAGCTCGGGGCCCGGGTGGCATGCCCCAGCCCTGCGAAGGCAGCAGAGTTAACGCCAGGGCGCCGTGTCTAACCCACGGCCGTGCCCCATCGGGTCCTGTCTTGACCCCGCGGTGATGCCACGCGTCCTGCACTGTGCTGCGTGTGACACCACCGTGGTGTCACCTTGGGTCTGACCTGCACGGCCACACCACAAGGTGTCTGCCCCAGTGCTGCCATGCGGTGTTGCACCTCGTGGTGACGTCACGCTGTCTCCTGTCCCACGGCCACGTGCGCCCCCCGCAGCGACGCCGAGCTGCTTGCCCACCCCACAGCCACGCTTTGTCCCTCGTGTACCTACAGGTGCAGTACCAGAAGTGCCTGGTAGCCGCTGCACCAGAGGCGAAGGCGAAAAAAGGTCGGGGCCGGGCCGGGTCAGCAGCCTCGGGGGACGCTGCCGGTGGTGCGGCCAAGGCGAGCGTTGGCAGCGCGGGGGCGACGGGGCCCGGTACCCTCAAGCGGGGCCTCTTCGCCTTCCTGGAGGCCTTCCGCCTCAGGCGAGCCCTCCTCCACACCCCGTAGAGGGCCGGGCCGGGGGCCGGGNGCGTTCGGAGAGGGGGAGCCCGGTCCGGCCGCAAGGGCCCGAGTCCCCATGCCTGGGGGTCCCCTTGCTCTCCCGCAGTGTCTCAGTGCGCCCTTTGCTGTCGCAGGGAACCAGGAGCGTGGCTGGAACGACCCTCCCCAGTTCTCCTACGGGCTGCAGGCGCAGGGCGGGGGTCCCAGGCGAAGCTTGCTTACCCGCCGGGCCTGCCCTCCGCCCGAGGGAGCCCCTCCAGGTTAGCACCCGCAAAGACCGCGACCTGCCTGCCTTCCCTCTGCCCAGCCAGGGCTTGCCGTGGGGAAGCCTCGGGCGGCGCTGCCGCCGGGGACGCGGCTCACGCGGGGCACGGCCGCGCGGTGCTCTGGCTCCCTTCTCTCCGCCGCCGCGGCCGTGGGACCGAGCCGTGCCAGCCCCGCGCAGGCGGAGGGGCAGCGCAGGCAGGGGGCCCGGGACCCGAGACCCGCTCCCCCCTGCTGGTCACGTTTGGTGGAGGCGACGAACGCGCGGTCCCTGGCGCCGGGCTGATGCGGGGCTCTGCGCGATTTTAATAAACAGCCTCTTCTTTGCAGGGGCTCCCCCAGACCCGACCCGTACCCCCACTGCCCCCGCAGCACGACCCCCAGGAGCGCTGAGGCCACCCCGCTCCGGGCCCGCCAGCCTCGGCCCGCGGGCGGAGAGCGGAGCGCCAAGCGCTGCGGACTGCCCGGAGGAGCGGGACCTGCTCGCCGATGCTGTCCTCGCCCCGCTGAGGGAGGCCCTCAATGCCTGCCGCGGCAGGGTGCAGGTGAGGCCCCAGCCCCTCCCTCGACCTCCAGCCCACGCACTGCGGTGGTGCAGGAAAGGCAGGGCCAGGGGAGCCTGCGTCTGGGATACCTCGGCGCAGCCGCCCCCCCCTCCCCCGGCGGCTTCTTGGAGGTGGGGGTAGGGTGTCCCCTCCATCTCATTTCTGCTTTCAGAAACAAGTGTGTGATGACATCGGGAGGCGTCTGACAGTGCTGGGGGATGCCTGGGCTCAGGGGAAGCTCTCCACACCGGTGAGGAAGAGGATGACCCTCCTGGTACAAGGTGAGGGGCAAGGAGGGGTTGTACCCAGCTGCCAGGCAGTAGGCAGGGAGCATTGACCCCATGCCACTGACTGGTTCCCCTTTCCNCGCCCCGCCCCGCCCCGCTCCGCCGCACGGAAGGGGCCGGGCCGGGCGTGACGTGGCGGGATGGCGGAGCTCTACGTGAAGCCGGGTGAGGGGGCGCGGGGGCGCTTCCGGGACGGCGGCGCCGCGGGAGCCCCACAGGCCGTGTCTCGGGGGGGCGACTCCGGGCAGGGAGGCGCTCGGGTGGAGCCGAGGCCCTGTGCGAAGCTCTGTACCTGGCGGGGGGAGGGGTCCGCAGGTTTCTNGCCCCGCGCAGGCGGAGGGGCAGCGCAGGCAGGGGGCCCGGGACCCGAGACCCGCTCCCCCCTGCTGGTCACGTTTGGTGGAGGCGACGAACGCGCGGTCCCTGGCGCCGGGCTGATGCGGGGCTCTGCGCGATTTTAATAAACAGCCTCTTCTTTGCAGGGGCTCCCCCAGACCCGACCCGTACCCCCACTGCCCCCGCAGCACGACCCCCAGGAGCGCTGAGGCCACCCCGCTCCGGGCCCGCCAGCCTCGGCCCGCGGGCGGAGAGCGGAGCGCCAAGCGCTGCGGACTGCCCGGAGGAGCGGGACCTGCTCGCCGATGCTGTCCTCGCCCCGCTGAGGGAGGCCCTCAATGCCTGCCGCGGCAGGGTGCAGGTGAGGCCCCAGCCCCTCCCTCGACCTCCAGCCCACGCACTGCGGTGGTGCAGGAAAGGCAGGGCCAGGGGAGCCTGCGTCTGGGATACCTCGGCGCAGCCGCCCCCCCCTCCCCCGGCGGCTTCTTGGAGGTGGGGGTAGGGTGTCCCCTCCATCTCATTTCTGCTTTCAGAAACAAGTGTGTGATGACATCGGGAGGCGTCTGACAGTGCTGGGGGATGCCTGGGCTCAGGGGAAGCTCTCCACACCGGTGAGGAAGAGGATGACCCTCCTGGTACAAGGTGAGGGGCAAGGAGGGGTTGTACCCAGCTGCCAGGCAGTAGGCAGGGAGCATTGACCCCATGCCACTGACTGGTTCCCCTTTCCTGGCAGAGCTCCAGCAGCAGCACTGGGATGCAGCTGATGAGATCCACCGCTCGCTCATGGTGGACCATGTGAATGAGGTGAGCCAGTGGCTGGTGGGTGTCAAGCGCCTGATTGCCGAGACAAGAAGCCTGCCGGCTGCGGAGACAGATGGCAGCGCCGAGGCTGACCCAGACCAGGAGAATCCCTGATGCCAGGGATGGGTCTGCAGAATGGCAGCAGGGGAGCCTGTGCCCAGGGCCACTGCCAGAAGGGCCTCTGCTACCCAAGGAGGTCTGGGCACCTCCTCTGCCGCCCACTCCTTGCCCAGGAAAAGGGCATTTTAATTGTGTCAACATTTTACTGGCAATTCACTACCTGGTGTTTAATAAACAGCACTAACTTGCCTCTGGCCACAGCCTGCCCTGGGCTTCTGGCACTGGATAGTTCCTGGTTCTCTCCCAGGAGCAGCACCAACTGGCTGCTTGAGGCTTGGCTGAGCTGTCTCACCCTGGCAGGGTGTGCCCAGCCCACACAACACAAAGCCCTGGCAGCAGCCCCAGTGTCACCCAGGTCAAGTGGGCAGCAGTGCACCAGCTGGCAAAGTCTGGCTCCCTCTGGCCTTGCTTTTGGCAACGTGGGGACATGCAGCAGCAGAGGTGTGGCTCAGCTCTTCTGCAGAAGATGACCCCTGAGCTTTAAGGGGGTTGCCAGCAGCCTGACAGGACCAGGGGTTGTACTGAACCTCCAGTTCATGCTCCCATCTGAGTTCCTGCCTGCCAGACTCTGCCCTTCTTAACAACTTGGACTCAAGTTTGGGCCTCAACAGACCTTGGTGGCCTCAGGGTCAGGGAGGGCCAGGGAGAAACACCATGATGCAAGTGATGTCCACCAGGTTAGGTAAGCCCAGGACAGTGACATCTACCTTGCACAGCAAGCAGGCTGCAGTGTGCTGCTCTCTCACAAGCCTGAGAGCAGACTCTGAGGCCTTTGCATTCACCACTCCCAGCCTGTATGGTGCAGGAAGAGTGTGAGATCCTCTGCACCCTCAAAGGGCTTCTGATGCTGTTCAGCTTCTCTCAGCTTCCCTGCCTGGGGCTCTGAGGACCCAGCTGAGACCCAATACAGAGATGAACCAGGTCAGCACAGGGGTTTCATGGTGTTTATTGATCAAGCATGAGCTCCTAGGCAATTGCACCAGCCAGTTGTGCTAGAGCCTGAGGTGTCACACATCCATCCCCAGCATCAGAGGGCTGTAGTCAGCTGGTCATGGTGCCAGCACCTCCACAAGGCCCACAGGCCCAGCCATGGCCTGGAAACAGGGAGCTGGAAACTCAGATGTCCATCTCAAACTAGTCTTGATCTGCAAGGGTATAGAGGAATGAAGAACTAGTGTTAGGATGGGGCTGCCTTGGGAGAAACAATGCAGGCAAAGTGGGCAGGAGTTTGTACTGGGGCCAACCCAGGACTGCCCCTTGCCCAGCAGCCAGGTGGGAGCCCCAAGCCTTAAGCAGCATGTCACAGGGGCTGCTCACCTGGCATGGTTTCTTGGCTCTCATTCTGCTCCTTGACCTCCTCCGGCTTGACGAGGCTGGACTGGGCCAGGAATGTGACACCTGGGATCTGGGGCAGGCAGCAGGGAGGGGTCCTGGCCACGGGTGAATTCTTGCACTCCAGCAGGAACTTGCGGTCGTAGATGATGTGGGTACCTGCCAAAAGCAGGGGGCTGTCAGCAACTGCTGGCCCCTGGCTGCCCCATCTCTGAGCCCCACAGCCTGAGCCTGGAGCCGTGGGGAAGAGCGAGCACTGGGCCACGGCCTGGGGACACAGCCAGCTCTGGAGCCACTCGGGGGGCTTCCCACATGGCAGACTTGTGACACCCATGCACTGCACACAACCCAAGCCCATCAGGTCTCCAGCACATGCTGCTCAGAGGCAGCTGGCCCAAGGGGGTGGCTCCCAGCAGCGCTCTAACACAGAGGCTGGGTGAACCTCCACTGGCACTGCAGGGCTAGCTCCTGTCAGCTCAGCCTGGAGCCACTCTGCTGTGCCCTGCACAAGGACAAGGTGCTGGGTTTGAGGGGACACTTCCTACCCTGTGCAGCCTGCTGGGTGTATGGCCCCAGAGCAGCATCCACGCAGGACACCTGCTGCCTCCCCTGTGCCCCAAGTGGCTGCCAGTGATTCCCGAGGTTGCACCAGCTTGTGTGCCATGTCTGCTGCCTGCACCCAGCCCAGGCCTGCCTTCCCTGTTTCCCTGCCAGGTGCCACCATGAACACAGCCCAGGGTGGCAGCCAGCCCAGCCCTGCTGCACCACCAGGCCCTTCTAACACCACAGCTCTGCCTCCTGTAGCCTTCGCACCAGCAGCCTGCTCACCAGCTGCACTGAGGACTGAGGCAGCAGGTAGGAAGTGGGGCAAGAGGGCAGGCCTAGGCAACCCCTGGTAGAAGTTCTGTCACCCACCACCTTCCCCAAGGGCTGCTGAACATGCAGACTGTGCCTCCCCCAGCCATGACCTACCCTTAAAGGACCAGCACTGCACCCACCACCCTTTCAACAGTGCCAGCAGCCCAGCCCCGTGAGGTGCAAGCACCAGGCGCTGCCTCTGCCTGCTCCACCTGGTACCACAGGGCAATGAGGGTCCTAACTTGTAGCAGTATCTTCCTACAAAGCTTTCCACTCCAGCTCTGGGCTGCCAAGAGAAGCCAATAGCACCTGGGATGGAGCTGTGGTGGCTCCCCAGGATGGGGCTGGAGGAGGTGGTTGTGCTCATTGCAGCCATGGAGCTCACACAGCTCAGGTGAGGGATGGGCCTAGGGCCACCCTGCCCTCATGCCACTCAGTCCAAGAGCAAACCTGTCTGAACCATGCAACACCTCTGTTCTGTGCCACTGCTGTTAGCAAGAGCCAGTCTCTGCCATGTGCACTGGTGGGGGGCAGCAGCACTTCAATGTTTTCTATGTTTCTTCTTCAAGTGCCAGGAAAAAAGAGTTGGATCTATCCCCCATCAGCATCTCAGGGGTTTCCTTGCCCATGGCACTCTGGTATTGCCTGTGCACTTTGGGTTTTCAGTACTCCTTCCTCATGCTTTTTCTGGAGAAACTGTTACTGCATGGAAGGATTTGTCTGGAGAGGGTGGGGGAAGGTGAAGGTCTAACTGACCACCAGAAGTGGTCCATGAGATTGGACACTGCTGAACTGTAGCTACCTACTTAAGGAATGGACCAAATCTTCAGTGTAGCTACTGCATTGCCACTGAGCAAAAGCAGAAACAAGCACAGCCCAAGTGCAGAAAGCAAAGAACTTCTGTACCTGGGTAGAGAATGAAAGTTCCTCTTAAACTATGCAAAATTCCCCTTCAGAAGCCTGATGTAAAGGGTTCCAAGAAGCTTAAAATAATCTGTTGTGTTTTTCTCTAGTGGGAAATGGTCTGTGCTGTGTCCAGGTCTGCTCCTATCTCACTGGTCACAGCAAGTCAGGTGAATCAATCCTGCCTTTATCTCTGAGCTACCTTGTTACCTTCTGCAACTGAAGACACCATCAGGTGCCATGTTGTCAACTCAGCCCTTATTTCCAGCCCCTGAACAAAATCTGATCTCTGTGGCAACCCTTCTGGAAAAAGTGCTACAAGCAGCAGAGCTAATCCAGAAGGTAAAAAAGCCAACAATGTGCAACTCTTCACACACAGAAAGAGGCTAACAACCGTCAGGGGAAAGGACTCAGCAGCAGACAAGTGCAGACCAAAACCTTCACCCAAACCCTGACTGCATTTATGTAATAATTACATGACCCTGAAAGGTTGCATCACTGGGCATGGCAGCAGCTCAGTGACCACAACAGCCTCTTCCCAAGTTCTCGCACACGACCTACAAATATTGCTTGCCTTTTATTGAATATTCAGGTAAATATTTCACATTAGTACAGGCTACATTAAGTGGAGCCACTCTATGACATGAAATTTACTCAGCTTTTCCTTCTATGTAAACAATTATACATGTATTTGCCACCCTAAAAACTTGCAATCATGTGGTCAGCTAAGTCGTGTGCTACATACAGGGAGCATTCAGTAGCGCTCAGCCAAAAGCGCGAGCTTCAGCTAATCTTTAGTTCCAAAGGGCTGAACTGGAGAACAGAATCAGTTTGTCTGGGTAAATCCATTTGTAACACAATGGGCAACCAAGTTTCCATTGTTAGAGCCCACAGACTTAGTGAGGCACGTTAAAAAACATCCCCAGGGCTCTTCAAAATCATAAAGATTCCCCAACAAGGCTACAGGACAGACCCCCCCTTAAATCAGTTGACGTACTTGAGATGCATGTTTCCAATGTGAGGTGCCCAGGTGCCAGGCCAAATCTACAGCAAGAAATAAAAGGACAAGTTATTATGAACACAGATAGGGTTCCTTTAACAGAGCATTTAACTACTGGAGGGCAAGCGTAAGGCTTGCCCCTAAAATACAACCAGACTGTCCAAAGGCTGAGAGCCCTCTTCAGCTCTGGCCAAGGCTTGACTGACAAGCTGCAGGATGTAAATCTATTTGCAACAAAGTCAACAATTTGGCTGAGCAGTCTTGAAATGCTGCTTGGTTTACCCAAAAGCTTTGGTACCGACAGCACCATGGCTGCTTTATAAACACACACAGAGTGGAGGGCAGGAGTCCTGCAAATGAAAGAGCAGAAGAAAAAGGGGCCCTGTCCAAACAGAGGAAACCCCAAACCACAACACTGTAAGCAGCCTCAAGTAAGCAAAGGTGGGAAAAGGAAGCCATGCTACCTGCTGAGCATCAGTACATTCTGTTGAGTTCTGCACAACTTTGATCATGGGATTCCAGGCGGGATCTGGAGTGTGGAGCCCATTGAAGAGGGGGCCTCCAGGGCCATCGGCTAGCTGAGGATGCGAGGATATGAGAGTGCCGCCGTACATGGAAATGGGTAGGCCCTGAAGGAACAAGAGGAAGCACCATCAGTGAAGGCTGTGGCTGTGAAGGGTGACTGTTGGGCCATGCTTGCCCAGACGACAGAAGCAGTTCACATCCACACATAGTTCACCTACTGTCAAACATCTCCAGACAGTGAGGGAGCAGGGCACTGCTGCACACCTGGGCAGGCAGAGCGTGCAGGGACTCTCCAGAGCTCCAGCTTCAAGGCACTTCACCCATTCTGCTGAGACTGCAACTTGCGAGGATGTGTCATCAGCCTTGACACAGTGCTTTCAGGCGACCCCATAAAGCCAGACACAGCAGCTGCACAAAGTGATCTCAGTGCTTGCCCCTCACCAGAATGTGACAGCCTTGATGCAGGCAGACTGCAGCCAAGAGGTTGTACTTCGGCAAAGCCCATAAACAGCTTGAGCCTGTGTGACCCTGAGCTGAATCAGGGTTGGAAGGGACCACAAGAATCATCCAGTCCCACCCCCGCTGCCACAGGCAGGGACACCTCACACTAGATCAGGCTGTCGAGAGCCTCATCCAGCCTGGCCTTAAACACCTCCAGGGATGAGGCTTCCACCACCTCCCTGGGCAACCCCTGCCAGGCTCTCACCACCCTCACAGTGAAGAACTTCTTCCTAACATCCATCCTGATGTTAGGATCCATTTCTAGTTTTGTTCCATTCATTCGAGTCCTATCTCTACCTGACAGCCTAAAAAGTCCCGCCCCAGCTTTTTTGTAGGCTCCTTTATGATACTGAAAGGCCAGAAGAAGGTCACCTGGCAGCCTTCTCCTCTCCAGACTGCACAGCCCCAACTGTCTCAGTCTGTCCTCACCGCAGAGCAGCTCCAGCCCTCTGCTCATCCTCGTGGCCCTTCTCTGGACACCTTCCAGCACATCCACATCCCTCTTGTCCCAGGGGCTCCATAACTGCGTGCAGTACTGTGGGGGGAGGTCTCACCAGAGCAGAGTAGAGGGTTAGAATCCGCTCCCTGGCCCTGCTGCCCACACTGCTCTTGCTGCAGCCCAGGCTCTGGTTGCTCTCT
The DNA here is from genome assembly GCA_013399055.1 of Ramphastos sulfuratus. NCBI lineage: Eukaryota > Metazoa > Chordata > Aves > Piciformes > Ramphastidae > Ramphastos > Ramphastos sulfuratus. The sequence goes on along the minus strand of WBNM01037847.1, from coordinate 199,874 downwards.
GGGCTGCCAGACCACACTGACAGCTCAGACTGAGCTTCTCCTCCAGCAGCACCTCCAAGTCCCTCTCCTCAGGGCTGCTATCCGGCCAGGCACTGCCCAGCCTATGTTGGTGCTTGGGATTGCCTCAACCCAGATGCAGGACTTTGCACTTGACCTTGCTGAACTTCATGAGGTTGGCTTGGGCCCAGCTCTGCAGCCTGTCAAGGTCCCCCTGGATGGATCCTTCCCTTCAGCTCTCAGCCACACCACACAGCTTGGTGTGGTCAGCAAAGTTGCTGAGGCTGCACTCTGCCTCTGTCTGTGTCACTGACAAAGACGTTGAACAAGACTGTCCCAGGACTGATCCCTGAGGGTCTCTGCTTGCCTCTGGCCTCCGCTGGGACATGGACCCATTGCAGCCACTCTTTGGGTGTGGGCCATAGAGACAGTTCTTTACCCATCCAGTGCTCCACCCATCACACCCATGTCTCACAGCTTGGAGACCAGCTTGTGGTGCGGGACCACGTGAAGGTGTTCTATGGATTGAAAAGTTACAGAAACACTCTTCCAGTTCAGGAGGAGCAAGTCACAGAGCAGCCTTCTGCAATTCTGGGATTTTTTCCCTGTGTTTGAATGATTGCTGCTCTGCAATTCAGCAGATCCCAAGAGCACAGCTGCAGCTCCTTCCAACACACACTGTGAGCAACTCTGCTCTTGAACATGTGGTCCTGGATGATGTGGTGGCTGAGCTGATTGACTCTGGCTTGGCTGCATCTGTCTGCCTCATGCTGCTTTTCAGCATTAAGTATACAGGCCTCACAGGTGGTCCTCTCACCCTGCTGCTTCCCTGAGAGGCATCCAGCATTCACTGGCATGATTTGTACCCAAAACATGAAGCAATTAGCTTTGAAAGCTGAGTGTTATGAAACATTCCAGAGTGACTGAGCCTCTGAGAAGGGAAACACTGGAGAATGGTGGAGACCTTCAGTGACTGGGCAAGAAAACATCTGCATCTCCTGGTTGTGTGTAAATGTGCCATCAGGCTTGGGCACCCTTTCTAATTAGTAGTGGAAAGAAAGAAGGTTCAGGACTAAGAGCGGCAGGGAATGTAAATAGGCAGAACAGGAGATACAGCAAAGGCAGTCCTTGGTCATTTTATAGATTAAATCCCACCCCCCTGTAACTTACTTTAGAAAAATCCACAAAACTATTTGGCATAGGTTGGTGGAAAATATTTGAGGGAGCCACTATTCCAGAATCATCTCTCTCCATTGGCTGATGCTGAGAAAATGTGCCTGGGTCTGAGAGCTGCTGATGCATTGGATGACTTCCCATGACAGGCTGAGACCAGCCTGACAAACCTTCTGGAAAAGAGATGGAGAGTGGCAGTTACCATTCACTGAAGGACACAGAATCCAGCAGCTGCACCCCTACACCCATCTGAAGGCTCCCTCATCACACACAGTTCTGAGCACAGACAGGCCCTCCACAGCCTGCTGCAGTTTCTGGGCTAATAACCCAGCAGCACTGAGGCCTCTCCTAGAGCACCTGCAGAAGGCAACATCACACAAGGTTGGCTCCACACACACACATACACACACTTGTGACAGGAGCATCGATGGGGAAAAGAGAGGCTGGCATGGCCAGGGAAGTTTGGCCAGACACATGTCATCTGCATGTGCATGCATGTTGATCCAACAGACAGCTGTGGAGATAATGGGGAGCAGCAGTCATTGCAGGTTTCAGGTGTCCACAGCAGATCCAATAAACCTTTGAGCATCACAAGCAGACACAAGCTCTCCTTAAAAACAACCAGGGCAATGCTGAGACATCAAATTAACCAAAGTATGGAGAGCTTCAGTGAAAAAAGGACTCAATACAGGCCTAGTGAACACTTCCCTTTACAGCTCTCTGTGAAAACATTTGACACCTCAAATGATGCAGCTCCTCCTTTCCACAGGAACATCAAACTATCAGGAAACCGAATGTAAAATGTCAGTTGTTTCAAAGTGATTCTTTTGAAACTGGGCCTGCCTGGAACAGAAGCTACCCCAAGCTCTTAGGAGCCGTGAGGAGATCAATGTGAAGCTCACCATCCACAACTGGTGTTTCTGGACACAGCAGCTGCACCACAACTGGCAATGTAACATGATAATGGCAAGCAAACTGGACACTTGGACAGAGGCCAAGGGCCAGGCTTGGAAAGGGACTCCCTGAGCAGCTAAAGGCTGTTTACTTTTTTAATTCTGTAGCATTCAATTGAGTTCCTATGACATCTCTGAGTAGTTCTCAGTGCTGCCAAGTGCATGCTGACAGATAACCCAGGCTGGATGAGAGCCACCTACCTAAGGAGAGAGCAGCCCCAGCACTCTCATCGGCACCAGCCTCCTAGCACCCCTCCCTTCTGCGGTCACCGTGCAGGAGCTGCTGGCAGACTGTGGGACTTGAGTCCCCCTCCCCAGCTTTCTTTTCAAACACACCAGCACTGACAGGCCTGGGCAGCTTCTTTAGCTGCCCTAGGCTCAGCAATGGACTCACCAGAGACACTGTTGACTCCGAAGGACCAGATGCCACTGTGCCCGACAGGAGCTGTGAAGTTGGTTCCCAAGGGCGTGGGAGTGACGGAGCCTCCCTGCCGGATCCGCGCCAGCCGCTCCGTCCCGATGGGAGGAGGCACCTTCCGGTCTGGGTTGGCATTACCCGGCTTTGGCTGGCCCAAGTTAGAAGGTGCAGAGGCAGCTGAAAGGGGTGAAGGTGATCCTGAGGAAACTGATGAAATAGGAGATTCACCTGCTGAAGAGAATATTTCTCTTGCTTAATTACACACAAAGCACACAAGCTAGCAAGCACAAATGCATCAAAGCTCTACGGGCCCCTCAGTGTCACCTCAAAGCAAATGATAAAAAGATTTTAAAGGCTTTTTGGCAAGCATTCTTCAAGTCTGTCACAGAAATTCTGTTTAGAGCTTAGCTCTAAAAAAATTCAGTATTGCAACACAAATGCTTTCGGCCATCAGAATCCAGTGATACTCTCATGACATAGCAGCACAGGTAAATTAATTACAAGAAAGAATAAGGAAACATGGGAGCCTTTCAGGAAGAGGTAAAAACATCAGCCAAAATACCATAAACACCTAAACAGCCTGGGTTTGGTGTCCACCATTGCCAGCAGAAGAGAAATGAGACAGCTTCCCAAAGCCAGATGTGTAACCTAAGAGCCTAAGTCCTACCAGCTTCACTGTCCTGGAACAGCCTTCACCGTCCCTGACTCTCCTGGGGAAACGCAGCTTCCTTTGAGCGCTCTTTTAAGCCTTTTAATTCTCAGCTCAAAGTGGCAATGAGGTCGCATGCAGTGACATGGAAAGCCTCCTCATTTCAGGTTCTGAAATCAAAGCTTTCTCTTTTCTGTGAAACTACTTCCATGTTCTTTCTAGCAGGAGGAAAACCCACTGCTAACCTGGGTGGCACTTAAATATTTTGGAGTGTCTTAAGTAACATGAAATGACCTCAGAATCCAAATAAAATAAAGTAAAAATAAAAAAACAAACAAACAAACACAAAAAACAGGGGGAAAAAAAAGAAAAAAGAAAAAAGGCAAGTGTAGCTTCAAAACTCTGGCCAAGGTGACATTTTCACCCAATATTGCATCTTAGCTCACTATAATTACCTCCACTGTCCCCACAGCTTCACACCCTCTCTTCTCAGAGCCTATGATGACAACATTTTTTTGCCTAAATAGGCTTTTAGTAACACTACCAGAACTAGTGGCATTTGACATGGGAGAACCCACACAATAGCACAGCTTGGGATTTCCACGCCAGCCTCACAGCTGCTACAAGCAATTGAAAAGCATTTTGTGCATCACTGGGTAATTTCCCCTTGAGTTACAAATCTACCAGAGACAACAGCTATGAATTTATAGTTAACTAAGACAGACCCATGAAGTTCCTACATGAATTTGTTGCGCTTGTCCAAGGATGTGGTGAAAAATGCTGTCTGTTAAAGCTGGGAGTCCCAACAGGCGCTGGCCCTTGAAGGTAAACCCGTGCTCCTTGTATGTTTGCTGAAAAGCCTGTCAAAGGACCTGAAGAAGAAGTTGTAGAGCTGTTGGATGGATCTAGAGAGGGTAAGCCTGAAATAAACATAAATTTGATTAAATATCTCTCTTTGGGAACCTGCTCCAAAGCACCAGAGAGAGCTAATGCTCCAATATAATGAAATCATTTCGTCACCTTGGGGGCTGTCTGCACGTGCCAAGGCCACATTACAGGTGCAGAGTTCTCCCTTAGGAGCTGGCAGAAGACAGCTCCATACGCTTCCTGGGCTGGCCTGGGGCTTAACCAACACAGCCCTCCCTTCGGCCACTGGAAGGTATTCTTAGCAGGGAGGACAAAGGAGGAAAGCTGCAAGTGGCAGGGATCTTTGCTTATGAAAAAAGCCACCCAAGTCAAACAGGGGTACAAGGCTTTGTGAAAGTCCCAGGGGAGCCTGGCACCAGGGTAGTTCACCAGGTTTTGCCATCCTCTTGGTACACAGAGGTTGGGCAGAGCATGCTGTGTTCAGAGAAACAGAGCTGACACAGCACAGCAGATGAGGGGCCTGCTTTCTACAGGGATGGGGAAGGAGAGCAGAGATGGAGAGAAAGTTCAAAACCCCATAAAAATCATTAGCAAGGGGGAATTACAGTTTTTGAATAAGCCAAAGCTTGTAAGTACTTTTCCAAGATGATGTAAAAGCTCTTATCACATGGTATTACCTGACAGCACAAACAGGCATGGCCAGAAGTTCACCTGAGGTCTGGGTTTAGTTTCAAGGGCCTATTAAACAAGACTAGTTTCAAGACCATTTAAACGTTTCCAAATGACCACAACCAGGACCAGCCTCTCTTGCAAGGTTGAAGGTTCCATCTGCTCACAGCCCAGCAGTCTGCAAGCAGCAGTGGTGAAAGGCAGCTCCTTAGCTCATAGACCAGAGGTGCATCTTGTGCCTGGATGGGCTCCTGAAAGCCAGCCCTTTGACACATGGCATCACCAACAAGTCAACCCCACCTATTGCTTCCAGAAGTGCCAGAGCCAGCCTGTTCACTTTGCTGGATTTGAAGGAGACATTTTTTCTCATTAGCCTTAACCAAAAGGTTCAAATAGAGAAGTGTCTATTAAAGACAGAGAAATAAATCACCACTACCAATGGAACATGGGGTGCTGAGACAAGGGAACCTGAACTTGGGAGGAGAATTCTTCAGGGTTTGTCACAGCCAAAAGTGCAAGACTCCACAGCTGTGAGTGGGATACTAAGATCTGGGAAGCCTGCCTCTAAGTGCAGTGTGATTGATCTGCTTTTGTCTGGAGCTACAGATTGGCCTCCAGCACAGAGCCCAGACTGCAGCACCTCCAGATGAGAGCCTTCCTTGTGCATCTGTCATGGAGCTACTAATGGGACACTCTTGCTAACCCTCCATCCACAAAATCAGCTCAGAGATAGCCAAAGGGGCCTTATGGCGACCAATTCCACCATCCAAAGTGAGGTTCCAGCTGGCTGACAAACCACTGAAGATCCCAGAGCCTCTGCCCCATGGAGAACAGGTAACAGAGCTGCTGCCGCCCATGGGGACTGCTGAGTTCCTGAACAGCAAACATGACAGAAATAATCACTGGGTCGCTTTGTTTGGAAGAGACCTTGAAGATCATTGAGTCAACCATTATGCCCAGCTGTGTCCCTTGAAGGCTTGGCAGAACAGGTACACAGCTTTCCAGGGGCAGTGACTGAGCAGCCCAGACCACTGCAGCACAGCTGCGGGTTGTCCGCAGGCTGAAGGAAGGGTGACAGCCAGAGTGGCACAGATCCAGAGCAGTCTGTTTTCAGGTTGCAAGGAGCACTTCTAATCACTATCTTGCCTTTCATACAAGTGGATGAGAACCTCCCCTTGCTCAACATTAAAAGCAGGTTCTCTGAACAATCACTTGGGAGTGTCCTGATTTCAGCTGGAAGTCTCCTGTTCACATACATACCAACAGCACCAGGGTTTGTGAAACCAAATCCTTCTGCAGTACCAAACTTTGCAGTTACTTGTGCCATGAATGCACACTCTTCAGTACGCTCTGAAAGCCTAACGTAGCTTCTGAGACTTGTGTATGAATCCCACACAAGCTCTCCTCAAAACAGAGTTGATGCAAGCCTCTAGACATTGCTGCAGAAAGCAGTCACTGCGAGGGCCACCCCCATCTTTAGGGAGCAACTCCTGTTCAGCTGCAGCACCTGAGCAGTCCATCTCAAACAGGGAGCCACTTTCAGCAGCTTCACACTCATGTGCTGCTTCCTAAGCTGTGATAATGAAATTGTGTGCTGCACTTCAATGACACATGAGCAAGGTCTCAAAGCCCTTCTTAAATAGACTTCTTTTGGTCTTCTCCACAGCCTCCCCAAATGTTTAGGCTAAGTCTGCCCTCAATCTCCAAGTACTAGGCCAAGAGGTCTAAGCAGTGACACAAAAGGCCATTCCCAGAACAGATGCCTGGCTGGTGAGGAGACCTGCAGGTGTCTCTGTGCCTTGGGGAGTCAGTGAATCAGGGAAAGCTCAAGCTGCAACTAAGCTTACTCACAAACAGGAAAAGCAGAGTACCCAAACTCCACCCCAAGGTGAGAGCTAAAGAAGATTTTTAGTGCACCATCCAATGAGATGGAATCTCCACCAAATCACCTTAGAGATGGTCACCAAGAGATGGTGATTTGTGGAAAAGTTTGCCACAGCCCAACTCTGCAAGACAAGCACAAAAGGCAAATCTCTGCTCTGTCAGGTGTAGAATCACAACTGAGACTAGAGGATGAATGTGTACTGGCTTTGATGGCCATTACTACTCTCTCTTCTCACATAAAAATTAGCTGAATTGCCAGGCGAGGCCCAGGCTGATTCCTTGCCTGCTGCACCACTTTGGCCAAAGCATAACCCAGCAGTGACTGCTCTTTCCCCTTTCTCAAAACTCATGAAACCTGCCACCTAACCCTATGGAAACAGCCAAGGAGTCCTTAGTTCAATCCTCCTCAGAGGCTGAGCTGGGCAGAAAGGTCTGTCCCCCTGAATGAGATTGGTGGACAGATCACAGGCCCACACTTGTGCTCCAAAGGAAGGTCCTGGAGAAGTTTGCAGCCTACCACCCCCTCTCCTTTGCTCACTGCAGCACCCTCAAAACACTCTCTTCTCCCCAGGCTCCCCTAATGTCTCTGTCCTCCTGTGACAGGGTTTAGATTCTGAAAGTGCTCAAATGCAGTATTAAGTGGAATTATATTAAAGGAATAAACACAGGCCTAACTGATTGGGTACAACCAGCATGGCTTCACCAAGGGCAAATCCTGCCTGACAAACCTGGTGGCCTTCTACGAACAGATCACAACATTAATAGCTGAGGGGTGAGCAACTGATGGCATTTACCTGGACCTGAGCAAAGCCTTTGGCACTGTCCTGCACCACATCCTGGTCTCCAAGCTGGTGAGACATGGGTGTGATGTGTGGAGCACTGCATGGATAAAAAACTGCTTGATGGCTGCACCCAAAGAGTGGCTGCCAAAGGCTTCATGTCCAAGTGGAGGCAGTGCNGAGAAGGGCCACGAGGATGAGCAGAGGGCTGGAACACCTCTCCCATGAGGACAAACTGAAAGAGTTATGGCCTCAGAAGAGGAGGCTCCCAGGTGACGTTATTGTGGCCTTCCAGTATCTGAAGGGGCTTACAAAAAAGCTGGGGAGGGGCTTTTTAGGCTGTCAGGTACTGACAGGACTGGAGCAAAGCTGGAGGTGGGGAGAGTCAGACTGGAGGTGAGGAGGAAGTTCTTCAGCATGAGGGTGGTGAGAACCTGGGAGGGGTTGCCCAGGGGTGGTGGAAGCCCCATGCCTGGAGGTGTTTAAGGCCAGGCTGGATGAGGCTGTGGACAGCCTGATCTAGTGTGAAGTGTCCCTGCTCGTGGCAGGGGGTTTGAGACTGGCTGATCCTTGTGGTCCCTTCCTACCCTAACTGATTCTACAATTCTAACCAAGCAGTCACCTCCTGCCAGGCAGCATTTCAGTGGCACATGTACCTGTTTGCAGTTTTAATTCACTTTGCAACATTCCAATCTAATTCCAGCTCAGAAAAAAAATGTACTGTCCAAATATTTTTGTGCTTCAGCTGAGAACTTCACAGCTACCTCCCCAAAGCTGACATGTGAGCTCTCTTTGGGTTTCCACCTAACCTTCCTAACTCAGCTGAGAAACAGTATTGTAAAGGTAGTTTCAATCTAAGTCATTTAAGCATATATGAAGGTCCAATACATTCTCCCCAGGAATAAGCAGATGACCCTAACATAAGAGAAGAGTGTTTGGCTGCTGTGGGAGTCCCAGCCACGCAGATCCTGTTTGACACAACTTTCTCTCCCCAGGGGTTATTCCAGCAACACCAGCTCCCAGTTTAGACCACTGCAGAGAGAAAGTTCCAGCAAAGTGTTTCCCAAGTCTGCTGAGTGGCTCCTGGCAATTATTTTATTAGCAGCCTGATAACTGGGGTCCAGTTTCTTTACCTTACACAGTCTCAGTTACATCTAGCTCTGCTTACTGCATCAGGAGTGGATGCGACATAAGAGCTCTGGGTATTCACTTGCTTTGCAAAGCTCTACAGCACAAATCAAACTATTAGGAAAGCCACAGGCACAGCAAGCATCCAGTTTTGTGGTTAAAGCAAGGCAGAGAGAAATGCTGTGGCTTTCAGAAGTGCTACATGTTTGTAAGTCAACCAAGAGGAACAGGAATGCTGAAAACCTTTTGTCCTCACCTCCAGGTCTTTCAGATGCTCCCTTCTCCGTTAGTCTCAAAGAAGACTTGACTTCTACCAATCCAGCATCCACAGCCTGAAGCATTCACCCTAATATCCAAAATATGGTGTAGGGGCAAAAACCACCTCAAAGCAAGGTCCTCTCCTACCTAGCTTCAAGGCATCATAAAGCCATCGTGGCAAGAAAGCGAGAACAGGGTGGCACAGACTACACCTCCTGAGGATCCCTTCCAGCCAAATGGGTACAACACAGCTTGAACACCAAGAACCTTTAGGCAAAGCACAGCAAGGGTAGGAAGCTCATCGTATCACAGGCATGCAGATACCACTGGCACTGCTGTGCCCAAGGGCAGAAGGGCAGGACCTTCCTAATGAAACACCATGCAGCAGCGCATCAAATTCCCAAAGCACAACTTAAGCTTCAAATCCCAGAGCCATATGCAGAGACAGAAAGCGCAGAGTTCACCTTCACCAAGCCAAGCTGGCGTCTCAGATAAAACTACACACAGATGCTCCAGCAGCTGGAACCAGCTGTGGCAGGTTTGGTACCACTCCACCCTATGTTCCCTTCCAACTCCAAGTTAAAATCAGTGCTATTCTGAATTCTACTAACAGCTGAAAGCATTCTTGCTTCTTACAGAGGACGAGTAATGCAATGTCTGCAATCTTCCCAACACCTAACATCCCAGAAGAGCTGGAGAGAAAATAAATCATAGTCAACAATTTAAAGAGCACCTTGGAAAAAACCCAGGCCATCCTCATCACATCAGCATCCTCTGACATCTGTAAATTACCTCTCAGCCAGTCTGAGGTGATCAAAGTGCAGTGGCTGGTGCATCATCTCAGTGACTTACCTACAGGACTAGTTGAAACCCGCTGGGAAGCTGGTCTGAAACCAGGAGCCTTGGAGTTGTCAGGATGCACATTTTCCACGTGTCCTAGCACAGAGTTATTCAGAAAGGTGGACTGAACTGCGAAAGGTGGGTCAGCTGCTGCTCGGGTAGAGAGTGGACAGTCTCCCCATCCTTGGTTAGCTGGCACCTGGTTACTATCAAAAAGACTACTAAAGTGATTGAAGAGTGTCGCTGGCCCAAAGGTAGGAGGCAATGATTTGTTTGCTGGGTTAATGTGCATCTGAGAACCGTTCACAACGTTCACTGCTGACGAAAGCTGCACTGCAGCAGGTGGACCTTGAGAAGGTGTTAAAGGAACTTGATTTGTAACAAAAATAGACTGAGGATCTTGATGGAGGTTTGCATTTGGTACCACTGAATAGAAAGAACCTCTGGACTGCATCCTGTGAGTAACTCGAGGTGCTGGTACAGCTACTTGAGGTAAGTTACTGTTGTCCTGATTATCTGCAACAACAGACCTGGATGATGCTAAGCTTAAAGGTGCAGTTTCTGAGCTGGATGAAAAAGGCATCGACATCGAAGGGCTGATCTCTGCCATGCTGGTTGGCAGGATGTCATCTTGGGCACTGTTCGGCGGCGCGGGGCTGCTGGCGGCGCGAGTTTCGGTGCCTCCCGAACCGCCGCCGGCTGGGGCGCTGCAGCTGTTGGCAGCGGAGGGCGGCGCGCACAGGTTGGCCGCGGGCGGCTCCGGCGGCGACGCCTTCTCCTTGGGCGCCGAGGCAGCCGGGAAGGAGTCTGCCTTAAGTGCGGGATGCTGCTGCTGCTGCTGCTGCGGCGGCGGCGCGCTGGCTGGCAGGAACGGCGTGGGCACCTGCCCGTTGCTGGCAGGGGTGGAGGAAGCTGAAGGCAGAGTGTTGCAGGTGCTCGTCACGGTCGAGATCGCCGCCGCTGCAGCGCTCGTCTTGGGGACGCAGGCGAACAGCTGCTTCCGGACCGAGGAGGGAGTCCGGCTGCTGGTCGAGCACAGCGGCTGGGTGGAAGCAGCTACAGAAGAGGCAGTGACTGGGCAGCTGGAAGTAGCTAATCCAGGAGACTCAGTCTGCAAAATGTTTCCATTCTGACTACCGACACGACTGGAACTGTTATGCTTTGGAGAGCTGTTTGTGCTGCCAGGGTTTACTGGTCTCACTGGGAATGGTCCCCAAGTGTTGGGCGAAGGTGAAAAGGTTCCTCCAAACTGGGCCATAGGTAGGCGAGGGTGCCGGATCTGTTGCATAGTTTGGGCAGCCAGCAAGGCAAAATGAGGGTGAGAGTAAGCCAGAGGAAGAGACACGGGAAAGGAGGAGCGCACGTTGGCTGGGACATTCTTGTTTAGCTTGCTGGTAGGCTGGAAGGTGGAGAGCGAAGACGACTGCGAGGTGACCAGGGGCGGCGCTCCCAGGGGGAAGGAGTTCTTGTTGGAGGCGGTGGCACTGCTGACCCCGGATGAGAAGTTTGCATGAATTGATTTGGTGTTGGAAGCAGGTGTTCTTATATGAGTTTTAGGGATCAGGTCTTCCAGCTCCTTGGCAGGGTCTTGAATAAGGGCATTAATGAGCTGCACCGCGTATCGCGTCGACTCCGTTCCACCCCTAGAGTAAGCACAAAGAACAGTGAACTTCTGCAAAAGGAAACCTCACAGAGCCCTGCATCACTTGATACCCACACAGCTAGGAGGTGTTTACTGCTGTCAGGTAGGGCTTGGCTTTTGTCCATCTTAACGACTATCTCATGACCTAAAGGAGGCCTTTAGATGTCCTCTTTTAAAAAGCAAACAAAGTTCTTGTGGGGGAGTTCACTGGGGACTAGTTCAAGACTTTTAGTTTCTAGACACTGTACCTTATAGTGATCATTCTCTCTCCATTCTTATCTTTTTGCTTATCAACATCAATATGGGCACCAGTGACATCTTGAATTGCTGTGATGTTGCATCCTCCTCTTCCCATTATTCTTGACACGACAGAAGCTGGCACAGATAATTTCTTTGACCTGTATCACGAAAATCACAAATGTGTAAAGCTCACTCAAACTGTAAAGGCACACAAAGCTCCCTTGCTGACTGGCACCAGAGCAGCAAGTGGGTTTTATATTCACCTTTTCTTCACCCTTCAGAGCCTCTCTAAAACTCTCACCTAAATTACTCAGCATCCTCAGCACCTGACAAGGCTTCACAGCAGCTGTTGTAGGGCAGAAGTGTGTGCCTCACTATCTCAGAAACACCTTTGTCTTATCTTGCATACCCTCAAAGTGAGACAAATCCTTAGCTGATCAACCTGAATTTACGTAAATCTGAAAGCCCAGGGCTTAGCTCTTCTCATCATGTACAGCAAGGGAGGAAGGAGAAGGTGGTTTTCCAGTGTCCTCCCAGTGATCAGCTCTGTAGAGCCAGCTGTGTCCACAACCCTTTCTCAGACCTTGAGACCGAAAGCTCAGATGTGGCAGCACACTGCAGCAGATGGCAGTTGCTTAACTCATGCAGCCCTGTGCTGGAAGGGGCTGATGCCAGCCCCTGTGAAGGCAGCAGAGATTTTTAGCACCAGGCTCACTACCAGGCCACAACACTGTCACCCAGTGAGTCATCTGGAAGGCCTACAGGAAAGATGGAGAGGGACTGGTTATAAGGGCCTGGTGATAAGGCAAGGGGCAATAGGCTGAAACTTGAGCAGGGGAGATTGGAGTTTGGACATTAGGAAGAAGTTCCCTGGTTGCCCAGGGAAGCTGTAGACTCCCCATCCCTGGAAACATTAAAGATCATGTTTGAGCAACCTGGGCTAGTGGGAGGTGTCCCTGCCCTTGGCAGGGGTGCTGGAAATGGATGATCTTTAAGGTCTCTTCCAACTTAAGCCATTCTTTGAATGCTGAACTTCTCAAGCTCAGGCACTGCTTTCTAGCTTGGCAATGACATGCGATAGTTCAATGTTGAACAATTAGTGGGGATTCAAAGGGGCTTGGGAAAACACTGATCAGTGTACAGGTGCCTCTGAACACTGCACAGATCCCCACCACCACTCCCTGAAAAGGCTGCCAGCCTCATCTAGCTATTCCAGCCTTGGAAACTTCTGAGAATCTTGATCCTCAGCAAAATGCTTCTTACTTCATAGGACTTCAAATGTTTTTAAAATAGAATGGGTGTCCCCCAACACATGGAAATCTACTAGAGCATCACCTCCTTTTCCCAAGGTGCTCTTTTTCCGTCACCTTTCCTGCCACTACCATGCTACACCCTTCTACACCCCTCAGAGCACGCACCCAGCTCCCCTCCCAAGGCCATTTCATGCTTTGGGCTTTCTTCCCTCTTCATTCCCATTCCTCTCTCAAGACAAGACACCCCAGTCACCCTCTCCCCAAACCACAGCCTCCACTGTCACCTAACTTTCAAAATATGCCCACGCTGCTCACAGGGCTCCTAACTGTACCTTGGTCTGCTTCCAGCTCAGCTCTCTAGGAACCCCATGTCACCACACATGGAGGCATTCCTGCTCCAGGACAGCTCACCCCAGTGCCCATGCCCCTGGCCACCCTTCACCCACTGCTGTTTCCCTCCTTGCCCACCAAGCCTGATGTTTTTCACCTGGAGAAGTGCCCACAGCAGTACCTTTTTGCTCCGGAACAGCAGCGGCCTCCCCTCTGCAGCTGAAATTGTTCCATCGGTACTGGCTGCAGAGTGCTGCTAGGGGCAGGGTCTTTCAAAACTCTGCCCACTTGCCTGCAAAAGGGCAGAAGGGGTGTTTCCATTGGTTACTTTTGACAGCCATCCCTTCTAGCAAGGGGTTACTCACGGGGAGAAAATTCTTGTTGAGAACAGGAGAGGCTTCAGAAGAGGAAAGCTTGCAGCTCCTGGGCATCCTGCATCTGAAGTCACCAAAAAGCTCTTTTGTCAGTCAGAGCACAGCAAACACTAGTGCAGTTATGGACCTGTTCTTTATGATGCCAGGCCTGATGCCAGGTTTTGCGTGTCATCCCTAGAACCCTACCATCTCCATCAGAAGAGCAGACAATACCCAACCAAGCAGTTTGGTTGAGCCTGTGAGACTCAAGAGACTCAGGAGGAGAGAAGGAGAAGCTCGAGGGCTGATGGCAGGGTCTGTTGAAGAGTTGGTTGCCTGTTTAATGAGGCCCACATGATTCACCAAGCGGTGGGCAGCCTGGAACCACACATTCAGCAAGGCCATGTCACTGTGAACCCCACTGGCAAACAACAAAAAGCAAAGGCCAAGCCACCTCTCTACAGGTTCAAACATCTACATTTTCAGAGGAAACTTACTTTTTAACCTTTATTAAGAACAGTCTGTGGCCTCTACTACTCTGAATGCATTAAATCCTCCATACAATCTTGCCACATGGCTTAAAATTCCCTAATAGTGGCCAAATGTGCATATATCATTGCAGAACAGACAAGCAGGGGGGCAGCTAAAGTGCACCAAAAGCATTTGACACTTTTGTTTTCCTGCTGTATTCCTTTTTGATAGAGAACAACACAGGGCAGACAGATGATCATTTCCAGTTACAAGCAGCAGCCACCACGAAGGTTACAGAAGAGACACTGGGGTGCCACCTGCCATAACAAACCCCAGCAGATTTTCAAAGGGAAGTTTGCATTAGAGAAGATTTTTCTATCTCATTGCACCTCTGGCACTTGCTGTAAGGTGATAACATCTTCCAGGGATCATGGCCACAGCCCAAAGCACAACGAATTTTAGCCCTGAGGAGACCATCTACTTCTGCTCTAACAACCATCCCGCCTCTAGCTCATGCACAAACAATCATCTGCTGCGGGGGCTTTGGCTGCCATCTGCTCCCTCTCCTTTCTCGCTTGTTCCCACGTCCTTTACTCAGTGGAGAGGCTCCCTCCTGCTGAACAAAGTGCTTCTGTCACACTGGTGCTGAGTTACTGAGGAGCTGCCACAAACTAGGACTGCGATTCATATTCGCAGCGCTGCAAGAGTAAGGGAGTGGATTTTTTAGCAATCCATTTGACAGCTCAGTAAGCTTGCTTGACATTCTGTATTGGGAAATCATTGTCAGGCTAGAAAGTTCACAGGTTTTAAACAAAGAATTAAAGTCTTTACCTTCTAACCACTTCTTTCCAGCCTTCTTCTCTTTTCTGGGCTCTTTTTGGACTCGTCAGATTCAGCTTCACATTTGGAGAGGTCAGAGGCAGGGAAACAGATTTGTAAGTAGTTGACAAAGAATTTGAATGAGCTTCACCGTCAAGCCTGGGAACAGAAGTGTGCTGATTACAAACGACAGAACCAGGGCACAGCACCACAGCCCACATGCCTGTACTCACAACTGCAAACACAAACTGCTCTCACCCTTATTTCCTGACAACAATGACTGAAGAGCGACTTCATAGGTAGCTTTTTACCTTTTAGTCAACAGCCTGTGCCTTTCCTCCACAAAGTGGAAGGCTGACCAGAAGCACTAAGGACTCAGTATTAAGAGAGTCTCTGACAGGCAGCAAGCAGCCACTCCCTTAGCCAGATCCTGATTCCAAGTCTACTGTGCTCTCCTTTGGAAATGGCTTCTTAAGAACAGGTACTTTGGTAATAATGTATTCTTCTTACTAAGTACTTGAAAAAGATCTGGTTTCCAGCTCCTACTGTTCAAGAGTCCCTAGAAAGTGGTTCTATTTCTCCCCCTCTGTTGTATCAGTGGGTAACTGAGGCAGAGACATTTGAGCATATTCCAGCCCCAGTGACATCAATTTGAAAGCAGGTGCCCAGATAACAATACTTGTAACTAACACACCTGTAGCAAAAATATAGTGATATAAACAATGCAAAGTCTGGGCATGAGATAAAATGAGAGGGAGAGAGAGAGAGAACAGGCAGTCTCCTGTTAGCCTAAGTGATCTGTGTGCAGGTTAACAAAAAAAAGCAGCACTGCTGGAAAATTTACAGAGGACCTCAGCTATCCTGCTAAGCTTCAATCCTGCTCTTCACTATGTGTAAGTCTTTATTCTGCCATTTAGTTGCCCATTCTTCACAGCATTTGATGTTTATTGTGCCTTCCTGTTCACACTACGCCACATTTATGGAACCCAAGGGAACTGACTACATTACAGCCGCCCCTAACCAGCACACCTCCGACTGGATGCCTTTTCTCTCTTCATCTTAGTGCACTCTAGCTCTGGTCATGCACCTGGCTCAAGGCATTTAAAGTTCTCTGGAAAACTTTCCTTGTCCTCATATTGACACAGAACAAGAAAATGCAGATGAAAGAAAAGCAGAGTTTACTGCATTTTGTTCTGCTTTGCCTGAAAAAGTCTAGGAGTGCGTTCAGAAAAGCATAAATATGAATTACAGAATCACAGCATGGATTGGGTTGGAAGGGACCTTAAAGATCACCCAGTTCCAACCCCCTGCCATGGGCAGGGACACCTCCCACTAGCCCAGGCTGCTCAAGGTCTCATCTGGCCTGGCTTTGAACACCTCCAGGAAGGGGACATCCACAACCTCCCTGGGCAACCTGTTCCAGGGTCTCACCACCCTCGCTGTAAAGAATTTCTGTTCTATTCCAGCAGCCTTGTCACTGCCACATCTACAACTAAAGAGAAAAGGAATTTGCAAAGAGGAAATCTAGAAATTATTTACAGGCAAAGTCTGCCCAGTGCAAGGCTCAGAGCACCTGCTGAGGGTAATGAGATAGGCTCTCCCCATTTCAGCACAAGATGTCCCATCTTGTTTCTCATCTGTACTTCTCTAACAGAAACACTGCTTCTAAAGAGAAGTGAGGACAACACATTCAGTTAGCCCTGCTGTGGTGAACTGCACAGGGTTCCAAGGCTTGGAGGAAAGGTCCGAGGCACAAACACTGCATGTGCATGGCACAGAACAGACTAAGTCAAATTTCCAGCATTCCTAAGGGGGATTCAGAACAGGCATCTCTCAACCAAAAGGGCTGGCAAAGCCACTCATTCTGCACCTAACTTTCACCTGGGAAGAAATAAAAACACACACCCCAAAAAACCCACAAGGCCAACTCTCTTCCCACTTCCAGACAAGTGCCAACTGACCTGGCAAGAGCCCTCTCACTTCTGCCCCTTCTGATGCCATCAAGTTTGTGTTCTTTATGCCGCTGGGTGCTCAGCCAGCCAGGTGTTTTGCAGAGCAGTCCCCACACCCTCTCCCCTCCCCTTAGTGCAGGAAGAGAAAAAAGAACACTATAGATGATGGGACTCACACTACTTAGATACAAAAATAAACAAAGATCAAAATAAGACACAGATGAAGATCCAAGCTTTTTGATGTACACCAAGGAGCTGTTCAGGAATTGCTGTTACAAAAGCTATTAGCAACTGAATGGTGTTCCAAACCACCCATATGTCCTCTGCACAGTGACCAAACTCTTTGGGCTCTCACCTCTGGCTCGACAAGGTTAAATCAAACTGGCCATCGACCTGGCAGGTGAAATGCTCAGAGTCATCAACTTCTTCCCTCCTTAAAAGAGATTGCAATTCAAATAGGTTAATAATGAAATCATCAACCAATTTTACACACAGGCAAGCTGGCATTTCCCTTTTAAACTGCCAGCACATTCATCTCAGAATCTCTTCTAATGAAGCTGGACAACACACCAAGGGATGCTGAAGCACTGTTAAAAACCAGCCAATGGCAACAGCAATGTACAGATAAGCATTGCTTGGCAATTCTAAACAGGTCGATTTCAACATGCCTGGCAGCAGTAATCAGCTCTGCAAAGAAAGCCAACCCAGTCTCTCAAGACTCTGGGAAGGCACCACCACGTAAAGCTTAAGCTAGAGAGCCTGCAAAGGCCAGGGAGGCACCAGGAGGCTCACCTGGCTGGAGCTTTGGGAGCCAAGGTGCCAGGTTTGTCGTCCTGAGAGGGGCTGAGCAGGGAGGCGTAGCGGCGCTCCGAGGAGTTGGTGTCCATGGTGAAGTTCAGCTCCTGGCTCTTCCCCCCGCTGCTGCTCTCACTGTTGCAGTCTGTGCTATCCAGGTTATCCGAGTCACTGTTCCCACTTGCACCACCACCTCTTGGCTCGCCGTTTATTTTATTTTTATCTGCTTTTTGCTGTGCTAGAGATATGTGCTGGTCTGGCAGGATGATCTGCATGTTCTGAGGAGTCTCTTTTGTTTTATTTTTCTTGTTTTTTCTATTTGTGCTGGGGGTGGTCACAACATTGGCTCTCTTCTTCCCAAAGGCATTTGTGAAAGTGGTTGACGTGGCAGAAATTCCAATTGTGGTTGTAGTAGTTGCACTGGGAGGCTCTATAGGGACTTCTTGCTCCACTGCAAGAGAAATGGTTGATACACAATCAGAACCCACAACACGCAGACATCGGTGCCCTGACTAAAGATTCTACAGCTGAAGTTCTGCTCCTTGTTGAGCTGTCCGACTCTGCTGTAAATTCATTCAGCTCTCAATCCGCCAAGGAGGAAAGACTTTTGGGAACAAAGGAGAGGGGAAAAGTGAATGAAGGAGTTTCATGGGAACTTTCCAGTGCGGAGTAAAGAACCGGGGCAGAAGCTGTGCAACAAGGTCCCAGTAGCAGAGAAGGTAGCCTTAAACAGCCTCCCTTACCTAGGGGGTTAAAAAAATGCACCCCCACAACTACACCATTCACAGAAACACTTATCCTTTACCTTCATCATCATTTTCTTCATCATCATCATCATCTTGCAGTTCCAGCGTTTCTTTAGGCTTGTTTTCTTCATCTTCTTCTTGTTTTCTTTTTTGTTCCTCTTTCTTCTTCTTTCTCTTTTCCTTTCTTTTCTCCCTTTTAGCTGCAAGGGCTTGTTTTCTGCTCTCCTCTCTTGACTGTGTAGGAGAAAAGAATGCACATTTAAAAAATTTCAGACATACTAAATTACACTTTGAGTTCAGAACTCCCCTAAAAATCTGGGGCAGGGGGAGAAAGGAGAGGGCCTGATGGATGAGATGGACTTTGTCAGATACTGAATCATTCCTGACTCGGAACCCGGACACACCCCTTACAGGACAACAGGACCTGTGGGTCCTAAAACTTCTGAGGGATAAGAATAAAACATCAACCAAACCTGAGGCATTATAAAAATAGAATTTTTCTGGAAAACCAGCAAAATCTCTCATCATCAACTCGGTCCTTTCTCGAAAACCTTAATAACCTCGTTCATATTTTTGGAGCAATGTTCACATCTTTGACTCAAAATCATCTCCCAGAAATACTACAGAAAAAAAATCTCCTCTCTCTCTGATCACTGTTACTGAATACATAGACTCAGGTAAGGCAGCTATGCTGCACTGCAGCTTTGCACAGGAACTGATGGGGGTTCAAAAAGGAAAATCTGCCTGGGAAATCTGCAGCTCCTTTGTCCAAAACTGTAAAAGCCTCATTGGGCTCTCTTAATGGAGGAGTCCTCAAGGTCTCACACCTGAGACACTTGGTAGTGCCCCCAGCGAGGGAGAAGTTGATTTTCCCCACCGCCAGCTCAAGTCCTTTCAGTTCATCAGGCAGCTTCTGGCTCTGCCTTCTAACACCGAGTACAGGTGCACCAAATGCTTATGGGTGACATCTGCCACAACATTCCCTCTTCCACATCTCAGCAAGCAGCGCAACAGAGCTGCTACACAAAGGAGCTGTTGTCAAGTCCAAGCTTTCACAAAAGGAAAACACAGTGGCTGGATAGAGCTCTGGTTTGTCACATACTCACGTGTCTTTTTGTATATTAGAAGGAGGAAAACACATAGAGTCACAGGGGAGCACTTCTGGATCTTATCCTCACTAATATGGAGGGTCTGGTTGAAGCAGCGAAGGTTGAGGGCAGCCTCGGCCTTAGTGATCATGAGATCAAGATCTTGTCTGGTAGGAACAGGATATCAAGCAGGACTACAACCCTGGATTTCAGGAGGGCCAACTTTGGCCTTTTCAAGTAATTGCTGGGGGAAATCTCATGGGACAGGGTACTATTAGAAGGCAGAGGAGCCCATGACAGTTGGTTAACATTTAAGGACCTCCTCTTTCAAGCTCAAGATCAGTGCATCCCAGCAAGTGGGAAACTGAGAAAGGGAGCCAGGAGACCTCCATAGTTAAGTAAGGAACTGCTAAGCAAACTTAAGTGGAAGAAGAGAGCCGGTAGCTCATGGAAGGAGGGGCTGGCACCTGGGAGGAGTACAGGGCTGTTGTCAGAGGGTGTAGGGAAACAACTAGGAAGGCTAAGGCCTCATCGGAACTCAACCTTGCAAGGGAGGTCAAGGATAACAAAAAGGGCTGCAGGAAAAGCTGATGTTAGAGGCGACGCAGGCCTTCTGCTGAACGAGGAGGGTGCCTGGTGACAGAGGGCACAAAGAAGGCAGAGTTACTAAATGCCTTCTTTGTCTCTCTTTATACTGCTGGAGACTGACCTCAGGAGCGAGGACTGGGTTAAGGAACAGTTGAGTAATCTGCACACCCATAAGTCCATGGGTCCCAATGGCATCACCCACGGGTGCTGAGAGAGCTGGCACAGAGCATTGCCAGAGCACTCTCCACCATCTTCAGTAAGTCATGGCAGACAGGAGAGCTGTCTGGAGGCTGGAGGAGGGCAAACATCACTGCAATCTTCAAGAGGGACATAGAACTGCTGGAGAGAGTCCAGCACAGAGCCACAAAGACAATGAAGGGAAAGGAACAGCTCTGTTAGGAGGAGAGCCTGAGGGAGCTGGGGCTGAGAGCTTGGAGAAGAGGAGCCTGAGAGGTGACCTCAGCAATGGCTGTAAAAGGTGAGTGCCAGGAGGCTGAAGCCAGGCTCTGCTGGGTGATGCCTGATGACAGGACAAGGGGCAATGGTGGAAGCTGAGGCACAGGAAGTTCCATGGAAACAAGAGGAGGAATTTTTTTCCCTGTGAGGGTGACAGAACCCTGGCACAGGCTGCCCAGAGGGGTTGTGGAGTGTCCCTCTGGAGATATTCAAAACCTGCCTGGATGTGTTGCTGTGTGATCTGGTACAGGTGATCCTGCTCTGACAGGGGGGTTGGACTGGATGAGCCTTCGAGGTCCCTTCCAGCCCCTGACATTGATTCTATGAGGAACTACTGCCCCAAGAAGCAGCAAAAGGAAACAAGTCTAGAGATTAACTAACACATAGTTCAAATAATTATGCTGCTGTGCCATAGCATTTTCCCTACAACACAGGAGTGAGGGAAAGTAACACACAGAAAAAAAAAGCTCTGGGTTGAGACAGAGGGTGATAAGAGTTCACTATGAAAGAGCTGATGGAGTGCACAATGACTATTTCTGCCTATGTGCAGAAAAAGCACAACAGAAAGCAGCAGCAAGCAGAAAGTCAATGAGCTAAAAAGCAAAGGCAGGAGCTACTCCCGCATTTCTCCCTGTCCTGCTGCCATCCCAGAGGAAAAGACCAACATCCAAAGAACAGAACCTAAAAGCAGCCACTGGAACAGGAAGCCTCTCATGTTACAATCTGACCTTCAAGCCCCATAATATTCTGCTCCAGCCAGCACTTTCATTGAGGCTGGCATGAGCAAGGATGGTTTGAAGAGCAGCAGATTAAAACTCAGACTAAACCAGCTACACAACAGCAGTTTTCTACTCACTTTTTCCAGGTCCAGCTCCTTCAGCAGTATAGTTGCATTCTTGTTTGCTTCTGCAGCCTGCTGGTCTTTAGCTTTCACGATTGTCTCCACACACTGGTGGCACTTTTTCAACAGGTCCTGAAATACAAATTTGTTTTACTACCACCATAATAAATTACAACCTAAAGCCTCAGAGTGAAGTTTGCTCTACAAACCCGAGGTCAGCTTCCCTGCATTCACAGACGTCCCAACTGCTCTGGCTGATGGTGTTCTATTTAAGCTCTGTATTAAAAAGGAGCTGTGCCCAAACCTCCCAACCAAACCTACTCAAACCCTCCATGGCTATTTTCTCCTGTACTTCAGGATCTGTTGTGGGCATTCTTGCTGCAGACAAGGAGGCAGCAGAGCCTGCCCCCAGCCCCACACTCACCTTGTCAGTGATGGTGGCTATGTAGCGCATGCACTCGATGTCTGAAGGGAACTGGTTCACTTCTTTCACCAGGAACTGAACCACTTTCACGTGCCCCTAGAACAGCCAAGAAAATCCTCACCTCTTGCATACAACAGTCACCACTCAGCAGCAAAATGCAACTCTGACATCTCTAGTCCAAGACAAAAGACAAGCAAGAATATTTGTGGCAAGCTGCTGTGAGGGAAGCAAGGCAGTCACTGCCTGCTCAGTGCTGACGGCACTGCTGCTGCCCTCCCGGCACAGTGCTGCAGACAACCTCTACCACAGGTCAAGTTTCATTTTAAAACACAAGGATCAGGCCGGGCCCAAGGGCAGAAGCAGCAGTGAGTATTTCTAGTAACAGCCAAGAAAACTCTCTTTAGATCCTGCCTGTCACTACTACCTACTCTCTTGCTACTCACACCACAGAGCTACCTTTGACTGTTTAAGCATAGGGTTGAATCTGATCAGGGAACTGCAACTGCCACATTCCTCTGATGCTGCAGCCACTCTGTGTTGGGGTACAATGTGCAGCCACACGAAGAGCGTCCAACTGTTGCCTCTGAAGTTCCCTGAAAGCAGTAGCACCTCAGAATGTGTTTGACCAAAGAGCTGGACACCCTGGATATTCTTCTAAAGGCAAGGCAGCTACAGCTAATCAATCCCTCCTGTAGCTGTGCTCCTTGCATCCAACAACCTATCCTTGCATCCAACAACCTAACTGCTGAAACCATCACAGAGAAATGCTGTCCCTGCCAAGAAGAAAAGGCTGACTGCAGAAAGTGTCCCATTCATCAAGAACTTAGAAATAGGGCGGAAGGAAAAAGGAATCACAGAATGGCTCAAGTTAGAAGGGACCTTAGAGATCAGCCAGTTCCAACTCCCTGCCATGGGCGGGGACACCTCCCACTAGCCTAGGTTGCCCAAAGCCTCCATCAGGCTGCTCTTAAACCACTTCCACAACTTCTCTGGGCAACCTGTTCCAGTATCTCCTCACCCCCAGAGTAAAGAATTTCTTCCTAATGCCCAACCTAAATCTACCCTGCTCTACTTTCAGACCATTGCCCCATGTCCTGCCACCACAGGCCTTTGTCACAAGTCCCTCCCCAGCTCTCCTGAAGCCCCTTCAGGTGCTGAGAGGCTGCTCTAAGGTCTCCCTGGAGCCTTCTCTTCTCCAGGCAGAACAGTCCCAACTCTCCCAGCCTGTCCCCACGGGGGAGGTTCTCCAACCCTCTGATCATCTTTGTGGCCTCCTCTGGACCCCCTCCAACAGTTCCAGGTCCTCCTTGTGCTGGGGACTCCAGAGTCAGACACAGCACTGTAGGTGAGGCCTCAGAAGGGCAGAGCAGAGGTCAGAATCCCCCTCCTTGGCCTGCTGCCCACACTGCTGCTGCTGCAGCCCAGGACGCAGGAGGCTTTGGGCTGCCAGCACACATTGCCGGCTCACGCCAAGCACCTCCTCACCACCCAGCACCCCCAAGTCCTTCTCTGCAGGGCTGCTCTCAATGTCCTCGTCACCCAGCCTGCTCTTGTTGAACTTCATGAGGTTGGCATGAGCCCACCTCTGCAGACTGTCCAGGTCCCTCTGGATGGATCTCCTCCTTCCAGTGTCTCAACCACACCACACAGCTTGGTTTCCATCGGGAGGATCTGCTCCATTATCTTGCCAGGCACTGAGGTGATGCAGTTCCCTGTGTTGTCTTTACCTCTCTTTTGAAGTTGGGGCTGATGTTTCCCCCTTTCCAGTTCATGGGACCCTCACCAGAGCACCAGGACTGTTCAAATACAGTGGAAAGTGGCTTTGGAACTTTGTCTGCCAGTTTCCTCAGGACCCGCGGACAGATCTCGTCAGGTCCCATGGCCTTGTGCACCTTCAGGTTCTTCAGCTCTTCATTCTCCCAGTCCCTGTCCTTGCCTCCTGCAGCTCAGACATTGTGCTTGGAGCCCTTAGCATTGAAGACTGAGGTGAAAGAGCCATGGAGTGCCTCTGCCTCCTCCATGTGCTGTGTGACCAGGTGCCCTGCTTCCTTCCCAAGAGGGCCCACGTCCTCCCTCTTCATCCCTCTGTCACCGGATCAGGACAGCTGTTACAGACTGGGTTTGTGCCCACCTCCAAAGCAGGGCCACCTCAGGGAGTACAGCCTGCAGAAGTTTAGAGGGCACTATGGCAGTCTCAAGACACTGAAATCTCAGCACGAGTGTTTGGACAGGGGCTAACTGACAGCATTGAAGTTAACATGGCTTATGGGACATTTTCTGCCTCTCACCTGTACCCCTCACACAGACAATCTCCTTCCCAGCAGCCTTGTTACCAAACCAGCAGTTCTTCTGCGGTACATTTGGTTCTCCCAAAATAAGCATTTAGATTTCAGACCAAAAGAAACTCTGCTTTGAAATACATAGCACTGAAGCCCCAAGTGCAGTGGGTCTCCTACCTTGCGAAACGCTGACATCAGAGGTGTGATTTTGCGGTTATCTGCAGCATCCACATCTGCTCCTGCTTGTACCAGCAGCTGCACCACATCATAGTGGCCCCCATTAGCAGCTAACCACAGAGGGGTGTTCCCTTTCTTGTTCCGAACATCGATGTGTGCCCCTCTGGGAAAGAACACGGGTGAGGAGAGATCAGAGGATAACAGGCTGTAGAGTGACTGCAGTCTAGTGGCTAGAGAAATCCTGTCCTTGAAATCTGAGTTTTGGTAGCAGCACAGTGGCACGGGCTTATGTAAAGGTCCCTTACAAGGCCAAACACCCAGTGCAGCCTTACTGCACTGCAGCTATGCAGCTACCAGGGGTCCTTCATCACTCACGTGGGGGCTCCTCACAGGACAAAGCAGTCCCTTGAGATTTTAGCAGCAGATGGAGTTACGCAAGAAGAGCTCAAGAGCTACTTCCAGGCTTTGCCCCACAGTTAACAGCAGGAACTGCAGGATTGCAATGCAGGTGGGAATCATGCAGACAACAGAGCTGCCAAGCCAGATGCTGTTTGCCCACCCCAGGCCCAGCTGCCTGATTAGCCTAATGAACACTGCAGTAGCAGAATACTCTGAGATTACACTGGAGAGTAGGGGACAGATGCTACATCCTATTTCCAAAGCTTACTATTGCCTTTGCTCTCTGCTGTAGGAGGCAACACAAAGCAGGGTACCCTCATCACAGGAACGCAACTACAGAGCAAACGTGAGCAAAGGAGAAGAAACATTTACCGGTTAATCAGGAGCTCACAGAACTTGTAGTGACCCTTATCTGCTGCAATTGTTAAAGCTGTATCTCTTGAGGAAGGCACAGGTGGAGCATTGACATCTGCTCCTTTATCAAGGAGAACCCTTCCAACCTCTGCATATCCTCCTGAAGCTGCTTCCATCAGAGGTGTGAGACCAGTCTGTGCCAAGAGAGGGAGGTACACCGTGTGAAATGTATGCAATATACTTCAGACACAACATGCATGTTTCCCACATCAGGAAAGCAGATTTGTTTATTCAGTTGCTTACAATTAATTTCAGAGCCTAACTTCAGTCTTTCTCAAAAAGAAGGAAAAAAAGAGACTCGAACAGAGAAACAACCAAACAGCAAACACTGAAAGAACTCCACAGAACCAATAACAAAGCATCCGACCAACCACACAGCCCCAACAAAACCTAAACACCCCTGAGCTTGGATTTGTACAAACCCAGGCAAGCTGCTGACTGCCACCAGATACCTGTCTCAACAGCAGAAAGCAGGATCTCTAAAACAGGGATTAGAACAGATTTGAAGGAAGACACACCAGGTGTTTCTCCAACAAGGCTCCAAGTCTGATTGTGTAGCTCTTCCCTAACTTCCCTTAGGACTGAAACTCATCTGGGCCAAATTTAGGTGCCAGGCTAGACTGTTAAATACTTATACCAGCTGCTAACATGCCCAACTGACCATTTGAGAGCTGGCTTTTATCTATAACCCCTTTTCTCCAGCCACAGTCATTCCAGAAGCAGGCAGGGTAGACAGACACAGTAATTATTTCAGCAGCCTTAGAAGTTACCAAAAATTCCTGTGCTGGGGAAATCAGTCTGGCTGTCTACACAAACTTTAAGCTTGCTTTATGGCAGGAGACACAAAGCTGTCCCAGAGTGCCAAAGGATGGACCTGTGGAGTATTTCAGAGGCACAGAAAGTCACAGTACTGAAGCCATGGGTTCCACAGCAAGGTAAAAGCTTTACAAAGCCTGACTGCACTACTTCTGTGGTAGACAAGAAATCTCCAAGTAACACTCCTCTGTAACTCCTCCTGCTAGACTGCCCTCAAAAGTCAAAATACTTCAACAAGCATCATAACAAGCTTAAACCGAAAGGATTATCACTACAGAACAAGAGTCAATCTAAGTTTCAATAGGAACTCAGAGCATCAGTCAGCTTTTCCCTAATGCACAACCTCCCCCAGTAAAGTATTTCAGAGCATTTAATAAATTCTTTGAGCCCCAAGAGGCTCAAAGTACCAGGACAATTTGAAGCAAGTTGACGACTCTGAGAAATGACCCTGTCAGAAGTCAACGGCAAGGAAAGGAGACTCCTAGACTTACCTTTGCCCTGTGCTCGACGTTGGCCTTCCTGTCCAGGAGCAGGCTGACCACCTCTGCTCGGCCCTGGAAGCAGGCCAGGGTGAGGGCTGTGTTGCGGTTGGTCTCGATCTGGGCATTTATATCAGAGCCCATGTCCAGCAGCAGCTTCACGGCAGGCACGTGGCCGTTCATGGCAGCCAGCATCAGAGGAGAGATCCCCAGCTTGCTGCCAGTCCTGCAGGGACAGACACAGCTGCAGTGCCCACAGCCTGGGCAATGCCCTGCGAAGCCCAAGTGCATCCAAGAGCAACTAAATGCTTTCTTTTAAGTCAGAAAGGGACATATCACACATACAAACATGGACAGTGACCTGGAGCGACAGCAGTTACTAACTAGTTAGGAGAAACCATCAGAGTAATCACAGGCAGTAAACATCTGCAGATTCTGAACAAGGGAAATACATTTCTGCTCTGCTACCTTCAGATGACTGAATAACTCAAGCTACATACACTAAAAACTAAGGCCGTATCTGAGCCATTCAGCAAAACCATGCTTCTAGCACAGTTTAGACTTCCTCTGGTGTTAAACTTTCTTAAAATGAACAGAGGATGCTTAAGAGAGAGTTGTGCAAGTTTGTTCCTCTTCCTGCAAAAGGCACCTTCAAAGAGGCAGAGCTATTGTGAATGCTTGGGCTGGTTCCTCTGCTTGATTCTTCTAAAAGCAGTTCACTCCAAGGCCCCAGAACATTAGAAAAGGGAAAGGGAAGGTTTGCAGGCTATAACAATAATTCCTATTTTAAGGATTTTTGGTGTTAAGGAAGATGAAGCTGTTGACAGTTAAACCCATTTCAAAGCATTAAGACAACCTGAACAGAAAGTGTAGCAGGATTGCAGAACACTGCCAGGAGGTACTGGAGATGACAGCACCTATGCCTCAGCAACGAGCCAGCAATGAGTGTCTGTGCTACACTGCAGTTCAGCTGGTGTACATAGCACATTACCTTGAATTAATTTCTGCCCCAGCATTGAGAAGAATCTTGATGATATTAACATAGCCACCAGATGCAGCAAGGCTCAGCGGTGTGTAATCAGACACATTCCTATGTTCTTTGTTAGCTCCCCGGGCCAACAGCAAATCAACCACCTGAGGGAACAGCACACACGTGAACAGACACATTGGATCTCTGCTGTCATCCAGAAAGGAAAAGGACATTGTCACATGTTCAGACCTTCCAGTAGCTACCAGTTTCCACCACTAATGGCTAAGACAGTACAGGAAATCCTCTATCCTCTCCTGCTGTCCTTCAATAACACAGTGCATCACATAGCAAGCACTGAGCACCTCTGCTAACCTGCACGGCCTGTAGCAATGCACAAAATGCAAGGCCTTGACATGAGCTCTCCTTGTGCATCTTAAGTTTGCAAACTTAATCCCACATCCTTTTCAGAAACTCCCACAACTTTAAATCGAATAACCCCTGAGCTATATTTGCCCATCTCTGTTCAACGGCCTCTCCATAAAACACATGGGAAAAATTACTTGTACTGATGTGAAGGAAACAAGCATAAAGAAGGACTTCCCTCCTCTAGCAGAAGCTGCATAAGAGATAGAAAAGGGGGGGAAACTGAAACATTTCTGGGGAGGTACTGTACCTTAGTGGGCCTCATTTTACTACCCAGACAAGCTAGGTGATTTTCAAATCAGGCAGAAAAAAAGGCTCCCTCACAAGCTGCTAAGCCAGAAACTTAAGAGGTAGATTTCTGGCATAAGGAGAGCCACACTTCTACTGTTAAGGATCTGCAATTCCAAAGTTGGAGTAGAAACTTTCCAATTTTGTCCAACTTTTCTAATCTCTACAAGTTCAAATACTTACCCCTCTCCTAACTGGCACAGAGCCCTTCACAGCTTCTAAGTCAGTATGCTCATGACTAAAAGTTGGAAGGATTTAACAAGTCTCATTTGCACAAAAAAAAAAAAAAAAAAAAAATTACAAAAAATGTTTAAAACCAGGCAGCAGCTGAAAGAAGACTGAGAGGTCCTTAAAAGCCTAGTGGAATGTGCCCTGCCCTGCACCTCTGCTCACCAGCCCTGCACAGCATCACTAAAACACTGTACTGCCAACACAAAATTCTAGTTCTTGCCCTTCCACACCTGCACTGGCTGCTTTAGTTTTGAGTAGGGAGGATGCAAAATGGAAGTATTTGGTGAATGAGGCTATGCATTAAACACCTTTACCTCCCTCACCAAAGCTCTTATCTTCAAGTATCAACAGAAGAATGACCACAAGTTCTAACAATCATTAGCTAAGTGGGGTAGCCAAGAAAGAAAATAAAAATCCCTCTCCTCTTGGAAGAAGAAAAATACTTCCATTAACTACACTTAAAGAGATTAAAAACCTTCCAGAAAAAGGATGATTTACCATAGCATAGAACAACCCTAACAAAACAAACTCCACTGCACCAAAAACTGTCTATAAAACCCAGCTCGAGCCCCTTGAGGACAAATGTGTCTGTACCTCTTGGCGCCCACCAGAGCATGCCAATGAAAGTGGAGTATCCTTCGTGCGCTCCGACTGTGCCTCGATATCTCCACCCTTGTCCAGCAGAATTTCCACCACACCAACGTGCCCAGCAGTTGCAGCCAGGATCAAAGGTGTGAACCCTGGGAACGAGAGCTCATGTTAAACAGAACCTGGTGAAGCTCAGAAGTATTCACGAGAGGGTTAAGGGACAACGACCATCTCAGAACCTTACTGACTCTGACACATCAAGGCTCTAATTCCTGCCAAATAGAATGGAAGTCTCTTCAAAACCAAGCACTGATGATTTCACTCATCAGCTTGGGTTAAGTTCTGACCAACTCGTTTCTTTAGAGACATCACAGCTGTCCACTTTCATCCTGTTTAACAAAGCTCCACCAAGGGAACACATATGCACATTGCTTACCCGCAGTGATTAATGACAGTTCCAAGGAGTGATGTGGTGGTTTTGTTCTCTCAGCTCTGAAGACCTGAGATCTTACTGTCCTCTGTTACTGGGAACCTGGCAACTGCTCCCTGCTAGCTTTGCTAGTCAAGGTTTGATATTTACCCCATGAGCTGCTGCCTAGTATGGTAGGGTCTTTTGTAGGAGGTGAATCATAAGGACAAAAGTACTTCGTATTTCCAAAACCTGCTTAAGGTAGCACTCAGAAGGCCTTCCTTTCACAGCTGGGAGGGCAGGAGTGTCATTGGCTTCACAGGGCCAGGACTTGTGCGCGAAGTGCAGGAGTGAAATTCTGCACTTTTGCAAGCTTTAGTAATTTCGTGCAGCAAAAAATCCCACATCCTAACTGGAAATTTGCTATTTCAAGGCATAGTTGAGGATCTTGCTTTAGCTTACCCTTCTTGTCTCTGTGTTCGATATTGGCCCCACGCGCTATCAGCACAGACACCAGCTCCTCATGACCTCCTGCACACGCGAGGGTCAGTGCCGTGTCGTGGTTGCTTTCAGTCTGCATGGTTGGGAAGAGAAAGAAACAGAGTCAGAAATCAAAAACACTTTAAGAGAAGTTCAGTGTATTTCAGACAGCACTGAATCAGTTTCATTTGCCTCGTAGGACTCAAGAGAAAACCGACCCCGCACAAAGCCCTGGTGACGACTCACATGTGCATCGATGTCAACTGAAGGGTACATGGGGAGCACCGACTGCGAGGGCACAGTGCCGGCTGCCTGTGAGCAGGGCTCGGATGCTGGGGGCTCGGCTGCATGCAGGGAGCTGGTGGAGCCGCTGGGCACTCTGCTGTTCACAGCTGAAAAGTAACACAGCATTATTCATCTGCTCCTAGCAATGGCATCTCATAGTGAAACAATATTTAGTCCTGTCAAACTGCAACGGTCTAGTATCAGAAGAGTAGGAGGGGGAAACAATGAAATCAAGTGCTCTTAGAAACACATGAGCTGGTGTCCCACACAAAGCAGCTGCCTGGCAGTTAGCACTGTGAGCATTGCCTCCAAACGGCGTTAAGGTGGAAGGAATTGTATGCATTAGTCTGTGTGCACCAGGAGCATGACCTAGGAAGATTAATTATTAGTTACCCTTCTCCAATAGTAACCTGCACTGTCAGAGCTCTGTCGTGTGCAAAGCACATATCTAGTTCCCAGGAATACCAGCTCCATCTGGAACTCAGAAGTCCTTCACTTAAAGGACACCTAGGCTCCAGAGAAGGCTCCCAATGCAAGCTGACCCATGGCAGCATACACCATTGATCAGGTCTCAGAGTTACAACAACCCAGGGAGGATGGAGGAGAAGCAGACAGGAGGGGACAGTCAACAAAAACAAGAAAGCTGGAAACTTTCTGTGCTCCCTAAAATTTGTTCTTACTGATTCACCACCTGTCAAAGACTTCATCCTGGAGATCTAGAACTTCAAGGAACGGACTGGCTGCAAATGCACTTCAACTACAGCGAGTGCAAGTACAGCAGCTGCATTTGACAAGTACTGTCACTGCTGGGTTATCACACTTCTGCACTGCACATAGGATCCAAGCCCTGGCTGGAATGATTTCAAATCACGCAGTTCTTTTGTAGTCTTCTTGCAATGATGATCAAAACCACTAAGCACTAAAAGCAAGAAACAAGCAGCAGCCTTTTGCCCAATTCCTTTTAGCACTTAGGGAGGCTGAATGATGAACTCCTGCAATGCCTGTAAGAGAGTTTTGTAAACCTTTCCCAGCTTAAACTTTCCAATTCCACTGACAAACTGCACAGCAGGAGCTCCTCAGAGGGAAGGGTCTTACCCAAATCCTCATCATACCCACCAGCACCACTCACTCAGCCTTTAGGGCTGCGTATGCACGACTGGAGCAAGTTTAAAGGGGTCACTTCAGCTGGGGTCTGGAAACATGGCAGGGTGGTTGTCACAAATTCTGGGAGGTGAAACTTTCCAAGTGTGTTTTGTAAGCAGAGCATCCTTCTTGGCATGTAGGGAAACCAACATCAAGGTTTGGCTGCCACAGTGAAGCAAGAAAGCCCACACCCGAGTTCAGAGTTGCCTCGTGCTTCATTCTGTCACCTTCACCAGCAACCCGGGTTTGGATGAATGGTTTCAGGTCAGAAGGGCACACTTCATCTGCACACCACTGGAGCACCACTTACAGCAGCAGATGAGCAGCAATTAATGCAACACTCTTGTCTTCCTCCTCAATGCACTGAAATGCAAGATACCAATTGGACTTCTAAAGATTACTCCTTCTGAGTACCAAGGCACCAAATCACCCTGGTCCTTCCTCATGAGAGGCACCAGCTCAACACTCTCAGATCTTGCAGCTCTAGATATGTGATACACACGTGAAGGAGGGGGGCACAGAGGGGCTCCCTTTCAGCCAGTTTAAAGGTCTTCAATTCAGTGCTGTTGCAGGTTCCACAAATTCTCTACATTTCACAACCATGAATAAAACGTCCAAGGTATTTCTTGAATACTTCAGGTTATCTTCACATGCTTGAACCACACAAATGTGTGCTGAGCACTTCCCACACACAGGAACAACCATGTCAGCGTGAGAGAGAACACACAAGGCAGGAGAAATGCAGAGAAACTCTGTACCGATACCCCAGACTCTTGTGTAAAATAAAATCTAACATCAAGTAGTCTTTCAACTCTCACTGATTCATCACCCCTCTTGACTACTGAGGGTACAAAACTTGAGGGTTTCCTTTCTTTGCTTGGCACACCTGGCAAGCTGCCCAGCCCAGCCTCGCGCTCTGCCCAAAGTGCCTAACAACTTCTGCCTCTGGTTTCTGGAGGCTGCTTCAGCTCAGTCTAACACGCAGGTTTTTAACACAAAGATGACCTTGCAGCAGTGGTTCCAACATCCCTGTGCACATATTTGTATGAAATTGGAGTTAACTCCCATTTCCCTCAATCCATTCCTGGATTACAAACCTTGATGACAGGAAACAGGAGAGCTGCTGCTCTTGTGAATCTCTAGCAGGAGGATGAGTGTCCTGCCAAGGGGACACAAGGTGAGAGCCACCTCTGATCCTGCCTCCCTCTACCAGGGAGGGCCAGACTGTGCCCGTAGGGATGGCTTCATCAGTCTTACACTGGCCCCAAGAAAGCTAAGGATTCCTTGCCAGTCTTCAGCAGCTCACACTGACATTGCCAGCAGCTCATGTGCCACCTCCCTGAAGCAATGCCACCAGACCCTCTCCAGGCTTTCAGCTCACTGATTGGCATTAACGCAGCACCAGTGAAGCGCTGCAGCTTGGCAGTGCAGAGCAGCCCTGGCACTGCCCATGTCCACAAGAGAAAAGGGTGGCTGGAGGGCTAAAAAACACCACCTGAGGAAGGTGATTGCCTTCAGCACTTCTACACCTTAGGATTGTAAGAGACTAGAAAAATGTGCAGCTTTCCTCCTCTGGGAAAACTAGAAGGTAAACTTTGCAGCATTCAGACTGCTTTCTACTGAACAGGTATTCTGGCTTATTCTGGCTTCTCACCAGGAAGGCATTGATAAAAAAAAAAAAAAACCACCAAAAACCCAAAAAAACAACCAAAAAACCAAACCACCATACAATCAAATAAAAATCCATTTTCAAAAGGTGGACATCCCCTTTAGGAAATCCCTAGTGTGTGACACAGGCTTTGGATATTTCCACAGACCTCAGCATTCAAAAGATTTACACTAAATAAAAAAAACAAAGTTATTGAGAAAAGCCAGGTTCTCTACACTGCAGCTTTCCAAAGGGACTTTCTTGGAATCACTGTGTGATGGATGACATGGATGACTGTTTTCCAAAGTTACGGAAAAATATCCCAGGAAGTCTGAGTAAAAGCAAAGGCAGCAAGAGCTTGGTGTTTTACCTAAGTACAGCTCTGGAGGCTTCGGCAGAACATGAAGCAAGTAGCTCTAGATGAGGTTGCAGCTGCAGTCTGAAACTGAATCTACCTAACTGCTCTCATGCTGTGAGCATGGATGTTCAGGAATCCTGGGCTTGGATTTCACTTCTTTCCTCAAAGGAGCTGGGGTTTTCAGAACCAATAAACAATCCTGATTCATGATCGTGCAGTCATGCAGCCTGTGCATGAAGCTTCAGTAACCTGTTACTGCACAAAGGCTTTTGCACCTTGGGCACTCCATCTGGGCCACCAGCTCTCAGCTCCAGATGTTCCTAGTAACCAGTTTCAGTCCAAACAGCAACACTGAAGACAGTGACACAGAGGTCACCTTGACACCATCACTTCACATCATTCCAGTTCCATATAACCACACCCCACCAGGATCTCAGAACCAAAGAATAGTATAAAGTTCCTCAAAACACAGCTTGGAGGAGAGTCAGAAGCATACAGAGATGCCACCTCCTGACTAAAAACACAAGCTGAGCAGAAGACATAGGAAGCAAAATATTCCAGCTATGCACAAAACCTAGCAACGAAAGGAGGCTCCTCACCCTGAACCTGCAAAAATTCTCAACTTAGATAGTGCCAAGTGAGAAATGTCCTGCAGTAAGTGTGCAATGCTTCCACTGATGTGGAACCCCAACTATACCACACAAGATGCTTCAGGATATTAAATTTCAGTAATGTAAATGAGACCCAAAATGTCCTCCTCTATTGGAAGTTATAATCCAAACTAATTTCTTGCCTTCCCACTCTGAACTGCACAACATCTACATTTCATCTGCAAACCTAATTAAAATTTGGATTGTGATAAGTCACCTTCAAAGGCAGGATCACTGCAGGAATGATCACTTCAGCACATCCAGATCAACTTCGCTACAACCAAACTATTCTGGAGCAGAAAGAGCTGCCCTTGCTTGACTTCCCAAAGGCTCCTCCATTAGTTCTGCATAGTTCTATGAAAGAAAGGGCTTGGGGACACATCTACCAGTGACTGACTCCACCACTTTGCACCTCGCCGCCAACCATCTCAGCAGCTAGCTGCTGACAAAGGCTGCCAGCAGGCTGGCCAGAGAAATCTATGCAAACTGCCACAACGGAGTGAGATGGAGATCTCAGGCTCTGTCAAAGTGCAAGCTCTCCCTCACCAGCAGTCTCAGCTGAGCTGCTGAGGTGCCTCTTACATAGCCACTGCTAAAGAGAGAAGCTGCAGGGCTTTCGGTGCAGAAGGGAAAACGCTGACTGAACCTAACAGCTGAGCCTTGCTCTTCCGAAGCAGACTCTGTTCCTGCCTATTGCAAACCACACCACTCACCCTCACTACTGCAGCTCCACCAGTGGCACGGGTGACCAAGGGACATGCTTCACTGGCAGGATGACAAGACACACCTTTCATGACTCAGCAAAAGTAGGAGGCAGTTTCAAGGAAATGAGCCGAGGTCTGTTCAAGGTCGTCTTAAAAATAACTTTTTAATGGTTTTCCTGGTTGCTTGAAAACAGTCTGCAAGCAGCACAGCTCTTGTACCCTGCTGACTGCTGCTGGAGGACATGGTTTAGGGGTGATCTTTGTAGAGGAAGGGTTAATGGTTGGACTTGAACTCAAGGATCTTTTCCAACCTGAATGATTCTGTGACTGCAGCAGTTGCTCACTTGGGTGCAGTGAACGTTTTGGATGGAAGATGCAGCTGTTATCAGTGCAAGATAGTACAGGGTCAGGAGCTAGTTACGTTCAATTGCCAGCAAGAGGAACCACTTCAAGGACCAGGCCCTGGGTGTCTACGTTTTACATGAATCATTTCAGTTTTCCCCCTCACACAATCCAGTACTAAACCTTCAACAATAAAAATCAAGAATAATCCAAAAGTAGTCAGCTTTAATGTTGGCTGACTACTCTGAAGAGCAAGGGAGAGTTGGGGAGGGAGGCAGGGCAGCCAGAAAAGGGGGCACTTGGACCTGTTCTAAGGGAAGAGCACAACTTTGAACCACCCTGGACAGCTGAAGGGAGCTGGTACTCTGCCACCACCTGTGGTTTGCATGGCAAGTTAGTCCCCACTTCCACCAGCTTGACACAGTCACCACTCTAGAAGTTCACAACTGGCAAAATGCACTTCCTACAACCTTGAGATGGAAAGGCACAGGGCAGTGACTACGAAGGGAAGGTGGAGGGGGAAGACAGGGAAAAAAAGGGCTGAAGGACACACACAGGGGCAAAGAAAAGCTGAAAAACATTGAATTAAATCCCAACAAACTACAGACCAAACAACGCTGGTGTGTCCTACACACCTCCAGTTGCAAACCCAAGAAACAGTCAACCACAGCAACAGCTCTTTTTGCACAGGGGCACTCACACAACCGCACGGGTGGGAATTTCCACTCCTCTTCAGATCGTTCCCAACCAATGGGAGGATGTTGGGACTTGTGCTTCTCATCCAGAGAACAGGACACATTTTGGCCACCTAATATCTAACAAGCAGATGCTCCTGTACAACAAGCAGTGTTCAGAGGGTGTTCTGGACACACAAGCTGCTACAGAACAAAGTAGGTAGGGGTTGATTTCAGGTGGTGTTTAACC
The DNA here is from genome assembly GCA_013399055.1 of Ramphastos sulfuratus. Classification (NCBI taxonomy): domain Eukaryota; kingdom Metazoa; phylum Chordata; class Aves; order Piciformes; family Ramphastidae; genus Ramphastos; species Ramphastos sulfuratus. Next base: position 164,254 of record WBNM01037847.1, on the reverse strand, counting down.
ACAGCAAGGCCTTAAGGAGCAGGGGGACACATTGGTCCATACAAGGGACAGCAATTTGTTTTTTTCTAGATATGGCTTCTACACTGAAGAATGTCACAGAGACATAAGCCTGTACAGAAAACTCTACAGAAGATACCAAACTGTCACACTTTCAGGTTTTCTAATGGGCACCACTAATCACTCATGAGAAGGCTTTTGAAAGAAGCACAGCGAAAGATGAGGCCAAAAAGGCTAAACCAGGTCTCCAGTACAGGAAGCTTTGCACTTGGAAAAAAGCTGTTTTCAAGTCTGGTGTTAGAACTGGAAGTCACTGTTAGGATTAATAGCACCAATCAGGAACTTTACTCTTATGCAAGTATTCCCAGACTGGAAAACCCCAAGATGTTGTTGAGGGAAGGAGAGAAAAGGAAACTAAGCACACAAATTAATGCAAAAACAGGTATAGTTCTTAACCCACCTGCTATTAGGTCATCAAGAGTGTCGGTAAGCGTCTGTGCTGGAGTGGCAACCATTAATCCGTCTGCTTCTTGAACTAAGAGCCCCTGCCCAGCAATTTGCTGCTGCTGTCCTACATTCTGCTGATTCCCTAATGCTTTCTGAAGTTCAAGAGACTCTGTCCCATTATAACCTAAGTTACCAGAAAAATTACATTGCGGTGCTGGCAAAGGCTGGATAGGGACAAAATCTATTTGTTCAGCAGGTGCTGGAGACTGTTGGTTCTCATCATCTTTAGACAAGACTGTGTCAACCTGAGGTAACCCTGAAAAGTTATCCTCTGGCAGACCCTTATCAGCTTCCACCTCTGGGAAGACCCCTGGAAGTGGGCACTGCTGCTGCAGGGGCAGTGGTGTGTCTGTCTGACCTTTGGTCTCCAAATATTCTTTGGTAAACTGCTGTTGGGTTTTCATCTGCAACTGCCTTTCCACCTTCTGCAGCTCCTTCAATATTTTCTTCTTCTTCTGTACTTGTTCTTCTCTGTTCTTTTTAAGTTCTTCAATCTTATCTTTATTTAAAGGTTCACCTTGAATTAATTCCAATGATTTAAGCTGTGCTTTTTCAATGGCACTAATTCTCTGTCCAAGTTCATTCAGCTTGCCTTCAGTCTCTTCTACTATGCATTCCAAAGGCTGGTATGGGTGAAAAGGTGGCAGTAGGTCCTTATCTGCTACCTGCAGGGAACTTGACTTCTGCTTGGATGCACCTAAGCACATGAAAAATGTTTGAAAAAATGCCATGCTGAAGATACCCCAAACCTCCCCTCTCACCCACCAAAAGGAAAAAAAAAGTAATATTAAAAACAAGCCAAAATAACAACAAAAAAATCCAAACAAAAAAACCCCACCAAACCAAAAGCCCCAAACAAAAAAACATCCCCAAACCAACCAACCAAACAATAAACCAAAAACCAATCAAACAACCAAACAAAAACCCAACAACAACCAAAAAAATCTGTAACAACTGAGACTGCACATCTGTCAAAGCACAGAATGCTGAACCCTGCTCTTCGTGGTAAGGCAAGAGGGGACAAAGCATAGAGCTGGAGCTGTCACAGTATTGATCCTCATCTCCCTCTGAACACAGCTATTTTAATCCTAAGAAATCAGGAACCTTTCTGGTTTCTGACATAGGTAAGAATGCATCTGGGAAGTAAAATCAGCAAGAAAAGCAAGGAAGTGTAAGTAATTTACTGAGTTCTCAAAGCTGTTCTGAGGTGCAGAGCAGTCAGACTGTTTTCCAAAGGCTAACTTCCAACAGCAGGGTTGCAAGCAGAGCTGAAGCAGTCTGCATTTGAGAGAAGATGATGATAGCCACAGTGGGTCCTAACCAAAGCAGTGCTTCTCCGACGGCTGCAGCCTGTCAGCTGCACTGCACTACCAGAACCCTGACAGTGCAGCCTCATGTGCAGAGAGATTTGGGAACTTTTGACTCTGAACTTTCTACAAGGCGCTAAATTAGCAGGTTGCTTGTCCCCCTCTCACTAGTAACAAATCCACAGCCCCACTCACTAAGACGACTTTAAAACAATCTTCAACAGGAGCCTGGTGAGGGCACTAAGGCAGGGAAGTGCTGTTGAGTGTTTGCTGCCTTCCAGCAACCCAAGGCTGCCCTCCCAAAGCCACCTGTGACCCCTCCAGGAAATCTTGCTAGTAAGAACCTATGAAATGCTGAAAATTTAATTATTAGTTCTGTATAAGAAACTTTGAGTAAGAATTGTAAGGGGTTGAACTTGCTCATTTTGCTACACCCAACTGCTCAAAAAGCCCAATCAACCAAAAAGAACAACCGGCACACCTAAGAGCCAACAACCCCTCCCCAGACTCCACTATTTACAAAGGAGATTCATCCAGTTATCCATTAAAAGTGGAATTAGGGACAGTTTGAGCCATGGCTTAATAAAGTTACCTAAACATCACAGAGTTAAGTGAAAACCCAAGTGCACAAACCAAATCCCAGAGCAGCCACTGGCTCTGCAGACTCAGCTTCCTAAAACACCGATTTACACCTCTCTGTGCCTGCTCCGCCCCAGCCCCAACTCCCAGCTGACTCTTCTGCATTGCTGCACACAGACCTCACTTGGCAATGAATCCCTCCTGCAAGAACCAATTGGAAAGGCAAACAAAGGTAAGAAGTCTCCCTTGAAAGGGAATTTTCTCTTATACAAAGAATGTAGGATACTAAAAGAGAACTGAACCAACTGCTGACTGCCTTCCCCAGACGCTGGAGTGACAGCAGAACACATCCAAATTTATGGGAAACAACAAAAAACTTAAGCCCAGGAAACAGCCCAAACTGCAGGCAGCCTTCAGAAACTCTCCACCCAGCTGTCTGCAGCAGGTCAGCAGCTCCAGGTGAGAAACTACTGCAAATGCTGCTGTTACTTTGGCTCTGAACCATGAGTTCCCAGACAGTTTCTCAGAAGACAACAGACTGACTGAAGCTGATCAATGCCTGCTTCCTGGCGGCTGCTGGGTATTTAGCTCAAGCCTGAGGCTTGGCTCTGCAGTGTACTGAGGGTTTATTGAGCTACCTGTTCACTTTAAAAGGTGTGACTCGGGATGAGAGTTTTACAGACCAGTCTTGAAAGCTGTGTGCACTGATCAGAAACTCTCTGAAAGGTTTTTTCTCTGTCTTTGGTAGGAACTACTAAACATCAGTTGGTGTCTTTTGAAAACTAAGCTGCTCCACAGCTGCAGTGGCAGAAACTTTTTTCAGACTGCAAATTAACCCTGCCTTGAGCACACAACCATGATGGGAACCCCTTGCACTGCTCCCAGGGTTCCCATATTTACCACATCCCTCTTAACCCAAAGAACTCCCACGGGCCAGCAGCTCTGGACAGCTTCCCTCACTCTGAGAAAGAAAAGCTGCAGTTCATAGAGGCCCCAAAAAATGCAGTCCCACCATTGTCCCTCTTTAATTAAATCCCCTGTGGGGAGAAAACAAGCCTGGTCTCAGGAAAAGTCTGCTCCAGGCACAAGGGCAGAGCAGAAGCACAGCCTTGTGTTGACACGTGGACTGAGAGCAGAAGTCAAAGCTAGTCCAGCAGCCAACAGTGCTCCCAGACAGTGGCCCAGAGCAGGAGTGACCACAAGAAGCTGGGACAGTTTCTGAAGACAGGTATTAGGAACCTAGCAAGGGAAGGAGCCGAGCTCTCCTGTTCCAAAAGAGGTGCAGAGTAGTCAAGCCTGCAGTCAGCATGGCTACTTTGCAGATCCCAGAGCTCCCTTTCCATGCCAGGAAATAGCTGCAACCTGTAATCTTGGGGATACTGGAAGAGGCCAATGATGGGAAGCAAGATCTGCTAAACCCACCAGGCACAGCTGAACAGAGCTGGAGGAGATGCTGTTGGGAACTTTAAATACCTGAGTGCTGCCACACAATCACACTGCAAGGATCTACAAGTGGCACTCCCTGGTTTCTCCAAAGCTCTCCTACTTCACGATGTCCTGAAAGCAGCAGAAACCCTTCTGAAGACTACTTCAGACTTTTGCTTTCAGACAGTGGCAGTATGGGAAGCCCCCTCAGCAGCCTGGGCTCTTCTGTGCGTTTATCTTTTCTGCAGCATCACTCCAGTGCACAATCAACCTGCTACAAGATTCAGTTTAGCAACAGTGAGCAGCCCATCCAGCTCCTAAAGCAAGAGCCTGGCTGTGCCTTTAGGAGGGAGCAAAGGCTGAGAACCAGTGAAATCCAGGTGCTGCTACACAACTACCAGATGCCAGCAGCTGACTGAGGTTTCAGGACATGCTGCTAGCTTGACAGCACACAGCAGTTTTGGGCAAGCCAGGAAAGCACAGAAGGAAATCAGTGTCCCAAGGTGCTCTGTGAACAGCAGCACCAACTGTACTTTTCCGTTTCACACTCTCACACTTCTGGCCTCTACTGTGCACAGCTTCACCACCATTCCTGCACAGCATGCACAGGTCTCCAGCAGGTTTTCTGACCAGCACCACAGCTCAAGAGTGAGGATTCTCTGCGCAGGACTTTTAAAGCTCCTCCAGTCAAACTCCATCATAGTGAGCAGGGATTTCAACAACCAAAACAGGTTGCTCAAAGCCCCAAGCAACCAAACCTGGAATGGTTCCAGGAATGGAGCATCCACCACTTTTCTTGGCCAGGCTCTCACCACCCTTGGTGTCAAACCTTTTCTCCCTTCTCTCCACTCTGAATCTAACTTGTTTAGTTTCAAACCATCACTGCTTGTCCTGTCACATCAGGCCCTGCTCAAAACTCTCTCCCTAGCTTTCTGCTCAGCCCCTTGAAGCACTGCAAGGCCACCAGAAGGTCTCCATGGAACCTTCTGTTCTCCTGGCTGACCAACCCCAAATCTCTCAGTCTGTTCTTACAGTAAAGGGCTCCCAGCCCTGCTAGCATTGCTGTGCCCTCCTCTGGCCCTGCTCCAACAGGTCCCTGTCTCTGCCATGCTAAGGACTCCAGAGCTGGCCCCAGCACTGCAGGGGGGAATCTCAGCAGAGCACAGCAGAGGGGCAGAATCCCCTCCCTGCCCCTGTTGCCAGTTGGCACCTGGGCTGTGACTGCACATTGCTCATTTGTGTCCAGTTTTTCATCCACTGGTCTCCCCAAGTCCTTCTCCACAGGCCTGTTCTCAATCATACCAGTTCCAGACTGACTGACACTGAGGGCTGCCCCAGACCTTGCACTCAACCTTGTTGCACCTCACAAGGTTCGCACAGGCTCACTTCTCCAGCTCAGCAAGTGCCCTGGAGGGATCCCACCCCTCAGGCCTGTCTCTGCAGCTCAGAGAGAAGGTTGTTGTGAGGACTGTGCCAAAGGCCTTGCCCAGACCAGATGACATCTGCTGCCCTTCCCTTATCCACTGCTGTGGTCACCCCCTTGTAGAAAGTCACCAGGTGGGTCAGGCAGGAGGTGCCCTTGGTGCAGCCATGCTGGCTGGCCCCAGTCACCTCCCTGCTCTCTGTGTGCCTTAGCAGAGCTTCTACGAAGATCTGTTCCACCATCTGCCCAGGCACAGAGGTGAGGCTGGCAGGTTGGCAGTTCCTGGGCCCTCCTTTCTGCCCTTTTTAGCAGCAGGTTGGAGGTTTCCCTTCTTCCAGTCACCAGGGACCTCACCCGAGTGCCAGGGACCTCACCCGAGCACCAGGACTTTCCAAGCAGCATGGAGAGTGGCTTGGCAGGACTCTGGGATGCACGTGATGGGGTCCCATAGATTTGTGTATACTCAGGTTGCTCGAGCAGTTCTGTGCAAACATGCAGACCACAAACCTGATCTCCCACAGTGGGAAAGATCTTGTGGTCCAAGCCCATGTCCTGCGGTCCATTGAGCAGGGAGATGTGAGAAGAGAGGTTGTCACTGAAGACTGATGCAAAAGACCCCTCAGCCTCACCTTGTCCATTGTTACCAGCTTGCTATCCTTGCTCAGCAGGGGAACCTGCTGCTTCTTGCCCTTCCTTTTCCACCTGACACAGCTCTTGAAGCCCTTCTTGGTATTCTTTGCACCCCTTGCCACGTTTGGTTTCAATCACATCTTGGCCTTCACGACCCCATCCCTACACACCCAGGCAGCATCCCTACACTTCCACTGCCTCTGCAGTTCCTTCTTCCCTTCTAGCTTGGCCAGCAGGTCTCAACTCAACCACCTTCCTTGCCTGACTTGTTCCACCTGGGTATCAGGGTATAACACAAACACTTCCCATCAGTTTCTCTGACTTTTCTCCAGAAAATAAGAGGGAAATGTTTCCTATGGAAACCTCCTGCACTTCTCCCTTACACTGCAGATAATCTCCCAAGCAACTCAGCTGCATGAGTCCATCCATGCAGAGGAGTCTCTCCCAGGCAGCACTGCTGGTCACTTAAGCACCCCACAGCATGCAGGGAGCACAGCACTCACAGCTTTGAGTGCCTTCTGGCTGCATATAACCTTTAAAGGTCCTAGACACTGTGAGCAAGGGTTTGGAAAAAACAACCTTCATATTTCTAGTCCTCAGCAATCAAAATCTTCTCATGTAAAGTTCCTTACAACGCATTCACACCTCACAGGATTACTGCCTATTGATAAGGCTGATGGATTCCATTCCAAGTGCTTCTGACTTTCCTCTAGCCATGACTTGTAATCCACAAGATGTCATCTTCTCCTAGGAGAGAAATAATTGATATGCACTTCACAATGAATCAAGCAGCACAGCTCAGATGCTATCAGTCCAAAATAAACCTACCTAAAATCAGCTTATTGCCCCCAAAGCCACTGTTATCAGTTCTGCTGTCTGCACTTGCCAACACCCAAATGGCAGCCTTGTACTTTACAGCAGTACCCCAGACAGGTACTGTCCTCTGAAGACTGAGATACTTACTTCGAGGAAGTGTCTGAGAATCAAGAAAGAAATAAGGAACTTCTTACATAAAGTCTGCTTCAGATTTTACCCTAAAAGTACTAACTGATGAATCACAGAATGCTAGGGCCTGGAAGGGAGCTCCAGAGATCATCCAGTCCAACCCCTTGCCAGAGCAGTGTCACACAGGAACACATCAAGGTGGGTTCTGAACATCTCCAGAGGAGACTCCATGATCTCTCTGAACAGCCTGCCCCAGGGCTCCAGCACCCTCACAGGGACAAAGTTTTTCTTTCACCTCCTCTGCTCCAGCTGGCACCTGTTGCCCTTCGGATACCCTTGAGCAGAGCCTGGCTCCATCCTCCTGACAGTGCCCTGCACATCTTTACCAAGAGGAACAAGCAAGGCCAAAGTTCTGTTTTTACAATCCCTGGTACTCTTCAGGAAGTTTGTCAACACAACTTGCACTGCAGATGAGTGGTTTTCACTTAGCCCCCAGCCCAAAGGAGCTCTATTATACTCTACTTGTGATGGAATGAAAATTTTGGGACTTGACAGCTCTCTAATTTCTAGAGCTGTTAAATGGGGACAAAATAAAAAGTGAAAACATGGATCCAAATCCAAACAGTCACATTATAAAAGATGTTTCAAACACATCCTGTCTGCTGGAACTGACACTGAGCATAGAAATCTGCACAAATCTCCATTCCTGATAGGGAATAGTCTGTCAAATTCTACCTGAAACTTAAACCCAAACAAAAACCTTTGAACAACGACCAAAACAAACAAAAAAGTCCAATCCAAAACTGCAACCTTCCCCAAAACCCAAAAAACTCAAAGAAAACCACGAGGAAACAAAACCAAACCAAATCCCAGATCAACAAACCAAACCCACCCCTCAAAACCCCCAGTCCCAAAGCCAACCAAAAGACCAGATCCAGTCTGCTGCTCACAGGACAACAGGCAGATGTTAGGAAGCACAAACCTAGCCCAAGAGCTTTGCTTTGTTAACAGAATTGCTTGTCCACTGTCCTTGAATGTTATAAATCTGCTTTTAATCAGAAGTCCCATGCTAGATTTGTAGTCTGCAGTTAAAATTCACCAGTCTCATCAACAGGAGTAAGATCAGCTCAGTAGTGCATTTTCATGAGAATCCTGTGTTCAGCTGCAAGTAATCCAGTTGGTAAGATGTGCAGCTCTGCAGGTGGGGGCTGGGCAATCCCCACACACAGATTTATGCACACAGTACAGTCCTGTACTACCTGGGCAACAAAACCCTGCCCAGCTCCCTAGCCCAGGCAGACTGACTGCTACATTGTCTTTGATACACACTGAGCTCTTCTTTATGAAGTACAGGATGATTTGTAGGGGGATGAATGAGGAGTTTGCATTTCCCCATGTCCCTCCTGTGGAGCATTCAGTACTGCCAACCCCTCCCACTCCTGCAGCTGCCTCTATGGCAAAGGTGCAGGGAATAGGTGCAATGGCACCCAACAGGCAGTGGCCACAGGGCTGAAGCCCAGTCAAACTTAACTCTGACATTCACAGATCCCAGTGACTTTTCAATGTCTGTCTTCTTCCCCAGGTTCCTCTGGTTTGATGGTATCTGACTGGACAATTGCAAAGATGGAATTAAATTAGTCAGTGGCAGGCAGGTGACTGAAGCTTCAAAGCAGCAGAATTTCAAAGACCATGAGAAGACTTTTACACACTTAGTGCTCTTGGGGATCTCCATGTCCTGTTCTAAAACCTTCTCCCTGCACTGAAGAGAAGAGTAACAAGTCTTCTGACTTGTGAAGTCAGAAAGCCACATGGCTTGTATGGCACTTGGCAACACATGCCAGGTAACTAGGGCAGCTGCTGACCCAGGCTGAAAACAGAGGAAATGGCAAGAGTTAATCAGATGATGTTGAAGCACAGGAGACGGCAAACAGGCTGCTGGGCTGTGCAGGAGTCTGAAAGGGGGCAGAAGGGAAAAGCAGGACTCTCAGCTTGCCTTTTCCATGCCCTTTCCTCAGTGAGAGCAATGTCATCCTTAGTTGTGCTGTTAAGCTGGCTCCTGTGCTCATAGGTCATAGGAGACCTCTGCCTGTCTGCAACTGCTCAGCCAGACACTGACTGTGTAGCTATTAAAGCCACATGGAGTTTGTCTGTCTGCCCTTTCTCTGAGCCATCAGACTGTTAGATTAGCACAGGGATACAGGGGAGGACATACACCAAATGCCTAAATTCAAGAACCAGCAGATTCCAAGACTCCTGCTGAAGGAGGCAGAGGCAGGTATGGGCAGCCTTCACCTCAGTCACTGCAGCCTCTTGGGTGGTGCAGAATCCTAAAAAGCCACACATCCAAATGAGGAGGGGGCAAAGTACTGTCCACATGAATCCAGCAATTTTGCTACAGAAGAACACCAGACTGCACGTCTCTCACATGTGGAAATGCTGACCACCCTCTTATGTCCCCTGTCTCCCAGAAGTCTCACAATGAAAGTCCTGCACATTAAAGCTTTGTGCGTACAACACATGAAGAATGAAGTTCAGTACAGAAGGTGAAACCCAGTCCAGCCAAAGCCAGAGTGGCATCACTGCAACAACCACACCACACAGAGACCACTTCTACCCTCCAGATGTAAGGGAGAAGAGCTCTGCACACAGTTTTCAGGAATGCTTCATCAGCCCAATGACACATTTTGGATTGCTCCATCTCTTGCAATGCATCACAGATTAGTCTTGCTTACAAACATGAAGCATGTCCTGAAACACCGGAAGCAACTAGATCTCTGCCAGTCCCACCACCGTGGCACTGCTGAAAACACGCCCAGAGTATGCACTGCCACTTGCCAGGAGGGGGCTCTCTAATGACAGAGTCCTTAAGTGACAAGCATTGATCAAACAACAGGAGACTAAGTTTGGGACTGCTGTCTTCTGACTCGGGATCAGCTAATCCAGCAGTGACTCCCATGCACCCCAGTGTGCCTCCAGAAGTCTAACCCACGCGGCAAGGCCAGCAGCCGCTGAGCTGCAAGGGAACAGCTCCAGGTACAGCTGTTTCACTGGAAGCAGAAGCTGCACATTCTGTCCATGTGTTCTATGAAATCCAAAGCCTCAAGTCTGGCACATCCTAGAAGAGGAGCTGAGTGTGTCATGTGTGTGCCATGTGTGTGAGAAGTGACACATGGCACTATGCACGGAGGACAGCAGGGCTGCAGGCTTCAGCACTACTGCTAGGAACAGTCGGGTTTGTTCTCCCTTCCTTTGTGCCCCAGGGGGTTTGTTTGTTTTAGGAAGCACTGAGTGCTCTCCGAATGAAGGAGCTAAGCAAAACTATCTAACGGAGCTTGGGAGACTCTGGAATTCAACAGTCCCGTTCAAAACCGCAACATTAGGAGCTGCAGCTTGTAACTTTTCACCTGAGAATCTGCTTCTCTTTCTGAGGTGACTTTGCAGACAAGAATTTGTTACAGAATCCACCGCTGAAGCAAACTGCTACATTTGCCATTTAACAACCACAAATAATTGTAACCAGGCAGTTCAATCAGGGTCAAAGCAAAAACCCTTTCCTTTTTTAACTTGCAAAACAATTATATAAGAAAAAAGTCTTCTCTCAGCAGACCTTCAATGGCATTTTACAGTGTCAACACATTTGTATTGCCAGTGTATTGAAGTTGGTATTTCAGGTTCATGGGCAACTGTTGTAGGTGACCCATGTAGAACACTGACAAGTTCACATCACATCTGATTTGACTCATGGTTTTTAATCAGTCTGCACTACGGCAGCTACACAATCATTATCTTCAGTGTATTTCTAGTAAATTAGAATAGTATCATCAATGTTGCCTGACCAGTCTCTATTTGCATTCTGTACTGCAGAACACAAGAAAATAAGCAAAACCTACACACTACAGAAAATCATTTAAAGTTAGATTTTGTTAGAGGTGTCCAAGACTTGGGAGTGGACTACACTATGCATAAGCTCTAACAAAGTTCTCCCCAGCCCACCAATTTTCATTCATTCTCTGAGTGGCTACAGACTGACCTTTCACCACTCCCAGGACAGGAGGTGAGCTCTCCTGAGGAGTCCTGTCAGGTTCCTGGGGAGGTACCACCATAGCAAGTGTATGCACCGGCACACGGGGGACCTGAAGAGACAGCCACAGGCACAGTCAGGTGACAACAAGGAACCCACAACACGACAACACCCAAACACTCTGCCATGGATCAGATCTTCAGGTGTTAATACACCAGACCTCCATCGCCTGCCGTCTTTAATATCTTTACCAATGACCTGCAGGAGGAGACTGAGGGCACCCTCAGTAAGCAGAAGGCACTGTTGTGGGTTTAAGACTAGATGTCTGTAAGAACCACAGAGTTTCTTAAGGTCCTCCAGCAAAGGCTAGACAGGGCTAGGAAATTGTAAACTGTTACTCTATCCCATAATTCTGCTTTCTCTGTATATGCTAGCTGTACAGCCAGCTCTCTCTCATCTCCCTTCTCGATATTTGAGTGACACTATCTGGGTCTGGAATTGCTGAAACAAAATACTGAGCAAGTGCAACCAAGAAAATCATCTTCTCCTAAGACAGTAAGTTTGGGACTATGCCGTCTGAAGAGAAGCAGAGGAAATAGTGTTCAGCATTCTTCAGGACCCTGCAGACGACCACTTCTTATAATTCCTTCCACTGTATCTGCTCACATTGACATTAGCTCCAGAAGTTAACTCCTGAGGAAGTGCTTCTTTGCCAAGACCTCCCCCCTGCCTCACCTGAGACTGATCCTGAGATGGAGGTGTGAGCTGCGCCAAGTCTGCTGCCGGAACTGAGAGGACGTTGTTGGGGTAATCCAGCAAGTAAGAGACGACATTGGTGTGGCCTCCCTTGGCAGCCTCAATCAGCATGGTTGAGCCATCCTGAGACACAGTTTGGGAAACAAAAAGCCAGCAGATTAATTCTGCTCCGTGGTGTAGCATATGAGATATGAACTAGACCACTCCAAACAGGCCGTTTACTAATCCATTAACCAGGTGGTTCTTTCAGTACCTATGCCAATGCCTCGTGTAAGTGAATACCTTGAGCCTATGAGTAGGATCTGCTCCGTGAGCCAGAAGGAGCTCAACGACTGCCAGGTGGCCTCCCGCACATGCCAGTGACACCACCGTGTGATCATTATTAGCTGTAGCCCTGTTCACGTTGGCACCTAAGAAGAGATCTCAGAATTAACCATCAGGAAATGTCAACACCAAGGGTAAGCACATCCTTTCTGGAACTGAAGCAAGCTTTGTTCCTTCTACTCTTCCTAATCCTTTGCACTTGCAGGGTAAAAAGTGAGGGAATTTGAGTAACCACTGGCTTCTACACATCATCCTCCTCAGCTTGTAAAGATGTGGCAGTAAGGAGAGCAGCAGTGAAAAGGAAACACTCAGGGTGTACAAACCACAACTCTGACATTTTGATTCTAGGGACTTCCCAGTATCTCTCCACGGTGCAGGGCACACCAGGGCTGTGCTTTGTTCTGAAGCAGGGAGCATTTTATTTCAGGAACTGAACACATTTGCTGCACTTCGAATCTATTTATTCATCTAGAAAGAGTAACTAGCAGAGTATTTTGTGATTCGTTGTATTACAAACTAAGCTAAAAAGCCTTGAACAGTTTGACAAATGTCCATGTACACACAGCCAGACTCTGGAAGATCATGAGCATGCAGACTGATAAAGTGGCACCTCAGGTCTTGTCTTTGCTATCTAAACTGCTCTTTTACCTTTGCTAATGAGGAATTGCACAGTGCATAAGTGGCCAGCTCGTGCAGCCTTCATTAGCGGGGTTCTGCCACCTTCAGATTCGTGTTCCTGTTGGAAAGAAGAATAAGACTGTAAGCGGACAAAACAATTCCACTGCTGCCTCAGCTTTTGAGCCATCTCCTGACAGGAGCACAGTTACTTGTCCAAGCAGAAGAGCTATCTTACAAGCTGACTGGAACCAAATAAACTGACTGCCATCAATTACCTGGGATACAGAACCACAGCCTCAAAAAGCATGGTCTAACAAATTGTCAGCACATGAGGAAGTTTTCCTACTCTTGTATCCACTCATATTTTAGTGTTCACACGCATAACACACTTGAGAACAGCAGTGTCCAGTTTCCTCTACAGAAAGGTATTTAACATAAGTGTCATCAGCAGGAAGAAGCACAAAAATACCTATAAACTGATGTGCAACACTTCTGAGAGCTGCTGGATGCTGCATGACAGACCTCCCAAACTGCAACCGTGTCCCAAGTGCAGACAAGGTTTGTAAAACACACTGAAGAGGATTAGCAATTGAAATGAGAAAGTCATTGCAGGCCACAAAAAGCCTCCAATTCAGAGGAGAGGAGAGTAAAGTAAAAGACGAAAGGATGATACAAAGCAACAAAAACAGAGTGAGCAACAATTTTTTAAGTTAAGAACTGTGTGAATATGGAAAAAAGGTGGTTGAACGCAACTCTGCTGGAGAGGTAACAAAGTGAGGCATTTGCCTGCCTGCAGACGTGACCAACAACCAAGAATGCTGACTAATAATACACAGAAATCCTGCCACAACAGCCAGGGCAGAGATCATCATCTTCCTGGGAGTGCTTTTATCTGTGCTCTGAATACTCAGTCTGACCAAAAAGATATACCGGTACTAGAGGGTCTGTGATCACGTATCGAAGAACCCAAGTTCTACATTCATTTTTAACTCCCAGAACTGCATGTGTATCTGCCAGGGAAAGCACTTAGCAGTGGCAGTGGATTATACTACCATCATAAACGTAAAAGGACAAGAATAGCTCTGACAGAACAAATCAACTCCTCCTCAGAGTGCCAGCATTCCTGAAAACTCCACATATGTTCTCTGGCATATGGCTAGCTTTTTTACAGGCTGCACCTTCACTTAGCTCTCTGTTTTTACTCCCCAGGAAGAGCTCTTGACTCTATCTTCTGTTCAAGACCAATCTTGAGGAGAAAATACAAACCAACCCTTGGCCCTAGCTGGGGTTAGGCTGCTCCTGACCTCCACAGGAACTCTGTATCACTGCGCCCTGCCTTAACACACATTCAAACACCACCTTAGTGATCTCTGCTTGCTTGGTAGTCTAATGCCTCAGTGGACACAGGCAGATAGGAAGCCTTGCAGAGTTCATACTGAAGTCACTTCTTGGTTTGTTTTTCTAAGTAAGTAGATTCCCCTGCCAGGGCAAGGAGTGCTGAGCTGGCTGCCTGGCAGGTATCTCTGTGGCCGAGTGGGTTAGCTGTGCGCCTCTGACAGGCAACAATTGGTAGCATGCTCCTCAGCAATGATGCTTAGGCTGGTATTTGGCAATTTTTTTCCTTCCTCAGCCACTACCATGCAAAGTTGTAGCTTGCCTAATGCAAAGCAAACCCCTGCTACTGCTGGCAGATCACAGGCAGAGCAGCTGTGGATAACAAGAAAGACCAAACACCGCTTCAGTCACTGAGCAGCACCAGAGCACTGCTGCCCAAACCAGTCACTGCACATTTCCACATGGCAAGAAGCAGAATTTCTTTTAGCTCATCTCAGCTACATTCAATACTGAGAAGTGATCCCATCTTGCATTCAAACCTAGCACTGCATATCAGCAGCAGCAAGGTGTCATCATCTGCAACATTCTCCATTCCTAATAGACTTCACTGCTGAAGTCTTACCCACAAGTGTCAGGAGGCTTCCTCATTGAAATGCAATGCACTTCTTCTGCCCAGTTTAACCAACTGTCACTTGGCAGAACTTGATCCTCAACTATTATGCACTTCCAATACTTGCAGTACCATACAGTCCACCAGCCCAGCCAAAGGAAACCATTTGTGTGCCCACCTGCTGTAGATCTTTGCAAGTTCCTGTTTTTTGATGGCATTTTGCACATCAGAAGATAAAAATGCATAGTTTATTTTCATAAGAAAGTAATTCCATGGTTTCAGCATTCTATTTAGCCCTAATGAAGGCTAGCAGATAGCATCAACTCCAGTTTTAAGAGAAAACAACCAGAACAAGCCCCAGTAAGAAGCTGAGCCAGTGCAGTGCCTTTGTCTGCTCATGTCCTTTCTTCTGCCTGCAACAGCCATAATTTTTTTTTTTAAGCTGCAGTAGATAGTCAAAATCAAGACAGAGAACATGAAAGCAGTCCAAAAGCATCCCTCATCAGCTTTCCAATGCACTCCTTCCTTGTATTAACAGGAAGGACATGTAAATGCTTATTCTGAATACAAACCAGCAAGGAGTGCTCTTCTCCAAAGGCTCCTTCCCCAGCTCCTTGCACAGTAGGACTCAGTGTTCTGCCTCTCTTCACTGCTCCAGACCTCAGAAACACTGCAGTACGAGGGAGGGAAACACCTCTGCCAGCTCTGGCTAGCAAAGCCATTCTCTAAACACCCGAGTGATGTGTCTGCTACTAACTGCCTGAGCAGAAGCAACATCTGAGGAGAATTTCTGCAGGTTCAGGTACCAGACAGAAGGAATGGAAAAGTGCTGAGTTCTACCCAGATCAGGCAAGAGCTGACACTATCTGCACCTTTGCCACTGGGACTCAAAGAGGAGGGGAGAATCCAGTTACCGGAGTTCCTTTCTCGATAAATCCAGCAGTCCAGAGAGCAGAGCAAAGGTAGAGGCAGCAGAAACACCTTACAACCACCACTGGTACTCTTTTATTCTTGATCTTGAGCTCTCTGGTTTAGGCAACTTGAAGATTAGCTACCTGAGGGCTTCCCTGCCCCCTCTGTTCTCCTTGGTGACGAGTTTCTGAGGTTGGCAAAGGTTATTCAGCTGGAAATTTCCTTCAGATTGTTTCCAGTGTCATACATGTTCTAGAACAAAATCTGCATTGCATTTTCAGCTAAAGGTGCAGCTGTTCTCTTCAGCTTTCCAACAGGCCTCTCAGAATCATCACAGAACCATTTGGGCTGGAAGGGCCCTTAAGGATCATCCAGTTCCAACCCCTGCCACGGGCAGGGACACCTCCCACCAGCTCAGCTTGCTCAAGGCCTCATCCAGGCAGGGGCATCCACAGCCTCCCTGGGTAACCTATGCCAGGGTCTCCACACCCTCACTCTCAAGAATTTCTTCCTTATCTCCAGTCTCAATCTTCTCTCTCCCAGCTCAAAGCCACTGCTCCTTGTCCAGTCACTATAAGTCCTTGGAAACAGTCCCTCCCCAGCTCTTCTGTAGACACTTCAGGTAGTGGGAGGCTGCTCTCAGCTCTCCCCAGAGCCTTCCTTTCTCCATGCAACAGTGAATATTTCACAGAAATCTAAATGCTCTTCTAAGATCAATTATTTAGACCAAGTTTCTGATACAAGACAGCAGCCAAACAATGCAGTCCTTAAACTGTGCCACTGTGCTAACTTTCAAGCCTGAACTCCTCTCAAGAGCCACATTGTTCTAGCAGTCAACAACCTGTCTAAGATAAGACTCCCGAGGTAGGCAGCAAACCAGCACTTCAGAGGCACGTGAATGCTCAAGGTCTCTAGCTTGAAGTATCTGAAAAGGGAAGATCTGGGAGGAAGCTGGCTATGTACTAACAAGTTTAACACAGCTCCTCATGCCAGTAGGCTCAGGGAGGCAACCTGCTGAAGGCTGAGACACTGTCGAAAAACAGCTCTGGAAACTCGAGAGAAGGGCAAATGCAAGCCAAAGATGAGGCACTGAGTCTGCACTGCAAGGCTCTGGAGCTCTGAAGAGATGCCTTAAAGCCATGCTTGCTGTTAGCTTGTATCCTGAGCTGCAGCTTACAAGCATCAAAGGCCAATCTCACCTGATGCTTGCCCGGTTCTATGCCCTCCAAAACAGTCTTCTTTATGTCCTCCTGCTTGTCCTGCGGAAGGAAAGAGAAGAACTCACGGCTCTTGTTCTACAAGGAAGTGTTGTGCTTGGTCATGAAGACCTGGAACATGAACCAAATGGATCAGGTCCATCAGCTGAAAATTCTTGTATTGGTTTTGGCCAAGCAAGTATAAAGTTAAGACCAAGCAATGCAGCTCTTGCAAGGTGGAACTCCTACCACGAGCCACTCTGACTGATGGGGAGAACACAAAGGTGGCACCCAGCACCTTGTTTAACAGAACATCACTGAGGTCACTGTTCAACAGAGCATCCTTTGGTCACTGCCAAAGAGGATTTCACAGCACTTTGCACAATCTAGAGACTGCAACACAACACCCAAAGTCAGTCCCAGACACCTCTCAATCCTCTGCTTTGCCTGTAGAGAACTGAAGGCCAAGTCTAAAGAGACCTAAAATCTCTGATCTGCCCCTGACGGGGCAGAATCACCATGGGAGAACCTGGCAGCTTCTGGGATCCCTCCCTGCCCTGGCAGCACAGTTACCCCAGCCCTGTTTCGCCCAACTCCATTATAAGCAGTGGCCTTTTGGCAGATGTTCCACTGCTGTGTGACCAAACAGGCAGTGGCACACACAGAAGAAAGCCAGTTTCTAACAAAGGAGCCCCACTAGTGTGAAGGATGTTCCCAGCTGTAGACAAAGCCATGATCCTGCAGTGACAAAAGCATCTTTCTGCAGTATGCCACAGAAATAGTTTAGCATCTCTGGATTTATTTTCTTTTCCCGTGCAGTTACGTGGAATGCAATTCCAACAAGTATGAAGAGCTTTGGGGAGAGCTTGGAGACATAAAACAGAAAGAATGCAAAGATAAACCTGCCCTGAGGGGTTCTCTTCCCTCTCTCAATTGCAGCATAGGATGGATCCTGTAGGTAAAAGGTAAACTCCATCACCAGATCAACTGTCCCGTGGAACAGCCTCACACACAGCCACCAGGCTGCCCAGGTTAGACAACCCCATTTTAAACCTCTTCTCTGTACTTCCCAGCTGAGCACAACTGGGACCTTCTTGCTGCCCAAACACCACTCTCTGGTTTGTTTGCAGTTACACTGAACACTTTGTTCAGAGCAGCCTCACTGTCTCAAGAGTCCACCTCCCCTGCGCAGCGCGCCAGCCAGCCGGCCGCCGCTGCTGCACCTCCC
This sequence comes from Ramphastos sulfuratus, assembly GCA_013399055.1. Lineage (NCBI taxonomy): Eukaryota > Metazoa > Chordata > Aves > Piciformes > Ramphastidae > Ramphastos > Ramphastos sulfuratus. The sequence continues at coordinate 146,441 of WBNM01037847.1, read as the reverse complement.
CTGCGCAGCGTGCCAGCCAGCCGGCCGCCGCTGCTGCATCTCCCCTGCGCAGCGTGCCAGCCAGCCAGCCACTGCTGCTGCATCTCCCCTGCGCAGCGTGCCAGCCAGCCAGCCACTGCTGCTGCATCTCCCCTGCGCAGCGTGCCAGCCAGCCAGCCACTGCTGCTGCATCTCCCCTGCGCAGCGTGCCAGCCAGCCAGCCACTGCTGCTGCATCTCCCCTGCGCAGCGTGCCAGCCAGCCAGCCACTGCTGCTGCATCTCCCCTGCGCAGCGTCCCAGCCAGCCAGCCACTGCTGCTGCATCTCCCCTGCGCAGCGTCCCAGCCAGCCAGCCACTGCTGCTGCATCTCCCCTGCGCAGCGTCCCAGCCAGCCAGCCACTGCTGCTGCATCCCCCCTGCGCAGCGTCCCAGCCAGCCAGCCACTGCTGCTGCATCTCCCCTGCGCAGCGTCCCAGCCAGCCAGCCACTGCTGCTGCATCTCCCCTGCGCAGCGTCCCAGCCAGCCAGCCACTGCTGCTGCATCTCCCCTGCGCAGCGTCCCAGCCAGCCAGCCACTGCTGCTGCATCTCCCCTGCGCAGCGTCCCAGCCAGCCAGCCACTGCTGCTGCATCTCCCCTGCGCAGCGTCCCAGCCAGCCAGCCACTGCTGCTGCATCCCCCCTGCGCAGCGTCCCAGCCAGCCAGCCACTGCTGCTGCATCCCCCCTGCGCAGCGTCCCAGCCAGCCAGCCACTGCTGCTGCATCTCCCCTGCGCAGCGTCCCAGCCAGCCAGCCACTGCTGCTGCATCTCCCCTGTGCAGCGTCCCAGCCAGCCAGCCACTGCTGCTCCATCCCCCCTGCGCAGCGTCCCAGCCGGTCAGCCACTGCTGCTGCATCCCCCCTGCGCAGCGTCCCAGCCAGCCAGCCACTGCTGCTGCATCTCCCCTGCGCAGCGTCCCAGCCAGCCAGCCACTGCTGCTGCATCTCCCCTGCGCAGCGTCCCAGCCAGCCAGCCACTGCTGCTCCATCTCCACTGCGCAGCATTCCAGTCAGTCATCCACTGCTGCTCCATCTCCACTGCACAGCATTCCAGCCATGCCAGCACTCTGCTGCTGCATCCAAGGACAACAGGTACCTATACAGGCACTTCTAGGGTGCACGGCTTACAATTCAGGCTCTCATCAAACATCACCAATGCTCTGTGAGCCTTGAAGTCCTCAAGCTGGCCTCTGTGGGAACACACATGGCCCACGTGTCTCACTTCACACAGGTTTTGAGGTGAAGGTAACTGCCAGTAAAGGCACAAAGAATGAAAAAGACAAGTCTCCTCTCAGCACTGACATCAGAGTGGTCCTTGCCACACAGGTCAGTAAAAGCATTACTGAAGTGCTGCTGACTTTTCCTGAAGCTCATAAGCCACACAGCTTAGAAAAACATGAGCTGATGAAACAGTATTTTAGAGTTCTGAACTCTGAAATTTTCCTTGTATGAATCACAAAATCTAAAGCTGTGTTTTGTTCCCACAGAGAAGTTTGTAAACAAGCAAAATTTACCCTGGTCCATGTGGCAGAAGCTCAGAGTATGACCCTGAAAAGCTCTCTCCTGCAGGTGCTAAGGAACTCCAGTGCAGCTCAGGCACAGAGGGAATCACAAGCTGAAGCTTTCAGACTGGAGCCATTCCCTTCCTTGGCAGAAGCAGCCAGGTTCAAATGTACACATTCCCAGGGGAAGGGGTAGACCTGCTACAGATTTTCACAGGTGAACTTTGGCCCCAGAAAGACGCAGAGAAGACAGAATCTTAAAGAAGGGCTTCCGAGAAGCATCAGAACAGTCAAGTTACAAGCCAGGCTTCACAAGCAACTAGTCTCAAGGAGATGCAAATTGATGGGAATCCTGTGCAGGGCTGAGCAGCTCCCCAGCATGAACAGCTGAGCTCTGACACTGCTCCTTAGCACAACTTGCTCTGCAGACTTCGGAAAAATTCACTACAAACCAAAGAAGCTTCACCTCATTTCCTCTTGGCTTTCATAATTCCACCCCATTTCCTGAACCTAGCAGAGTTCTGAAGCTCTTCCCTGCTCCTGTACTCAATGAAGTGTGGGACAGTTGGGTTGCAGGAACAGTCCCTGGACAGCACAGCACACTCCTGCTTTCCAGAGCAGCAGCCTCTCTGTGCTGAGATCTGGTAGCAATGATTGCCTCCAGTTCAGACATGGTTCTGCTGGGGATCCCTCCTCACCTAGGGATCACAGAACAGCCTGGGCTGGACAGGACCTTCAACCACCACCTAGTCCCCTGGGTCAGGCTGCTCAAAGTCCCATGCAACCTGCCCATGAACTCCTCCAAGAATGGGTAACCCACAGTTTCTCTGTAAAATTTGCTGCACTGTTTCACCACCTTCATCATAAAACAAGCTCAGGTCCCAGCTCAAGCTTCCATTTGGAGACTGAGAAAGCCTTAACTGAACATGAGCCATGCCCAGGAACCAGTTCAGCAAAGTGAGCTGAGTAACTTCAGTTTTCAACAAGCACCATACAGAAGCTTCCCTGAAAGCAGCATCTCCAGCACCCTGGCAGTGTGGCTGACACAGCGGCAAAGAGGCTCCTCTTCACGCCTGCAGCCTCAACATCTGCATCTCAAATCCCACTCAGTCCTGACCTGCAAGCAATTGAAGGGACTCCTGAGAAAGGTCTTAAAGTAAACTCTGTGCTGTCCTAATCATGGGATAAAGGCTTTTAACTTGGAAAATGGGAGGAGGGATGGCAACAGATCTTGGCAGCCAGTGCTCACAGTTCCTTTGAGTGAAGAGCACTTGGGGAAGAAAGATCCAACTGTCTTTCCTCAACCTAGAATCAGGGAGAAGAAATATCCTCAGAAACTATGCTCCTTGCCTTCCTGGTCTGGAAGAGAACAGGATATGCAGGTGGCACACAGAGCAAAGCAAAGGCAGGAAAATCCAGCAGTGCCTACATCTCTACAGGGCCAGCAGAGAAGCTTCGGCAGGGGACATGCAGTGCTTGTTCCTGAGCAGCCTCCTCAGCACAGCCCTCCCTGTCAAGAGCCACAGGGGAGGTCATCACCAGGGACTGCTCCCAAAAGGCAGCATGGAAAATGTGACATCAGGTGAGTCTCTGCTTCTCTCAGGAAGCCCTTCAAGCCCCTATCTCACAACCCAGGGCTGCTCACTGCATGCTCATTGCATGCTCCCGGCACTGCATCATGAAAACCCCTTCCTGCTGGGCGGCAGCAGAGCCACCCATAGAGACACAGGGACACAGCCCCAGGCTCCATCATCTGCCAGGTCCAGTGCTGAGCAGCATGGAATGTCCAGTAGGTGCCATCTGTCCCTGCAGTCAGGGAGCAGCCCTCAGCCCTCGTTTATTTTACCCCTTTAACCATAATCAGCATTTTCATCCAAAAGGACCCACAGCAGGGGAACATGCTGGATGGCCAGCTCCTCACTGAGCAGGGTAGAAATCTCAGGTATAAAGAAGGTTTCTGGAAAACAATGAAACATCACAGAATGACAGAACACATCCAATTGGCAGAGCCCTCCAGGCTCACCCAGTCCAAGCCTCCAACCAGCACTGCAGGCTCAGCACCAAACCATGTCCCTAAGAACCAGGACCACAGCTGCCTGAATACTGCCAAGGATGGGCACTGCAGCATTGCCTTGGGCAGTCTGTGCCAATGTCTGAGAACCCTTCCAGGGTAGAAATATTTCCTCCTGTCCAGCCTGAGCCTCCCCTGGGGCAGCTTGGAACCATTGCCTCTGCTCTTGTCCCTGGCCACTCAGGAGCAGAGGCTGCCCCCTCCTCGCCCCAACCTCCCTGCAGGCAGCTGCAGACAGCAATCAGCTCTGCCCTCAGGCTCCTCTGCTGCAGCCTGCACCCCCTCAGCTCCCTCAGCCCCTCCTCACCCCCAGCTGCTCCAGGCCCTTCTCCAGCCTCTGTCCTGCTCTGCACAGGCTCCAGCCCCTCAGTGTCCTTCCTGCAGTCAGGGGCCCAGAGCTGAACACAGCACTTGAGCTGTGGCCTCCCCAGTGCTGAGCACAGGGGGATGATCCCCTCCTGTCCCTGTTGCCTGCCTTGTTTTCATCAGTGAAAGCAACTTCAGGAAAGGCTGACACTGCAGAATAAAAAAGAATAGAAAGAGAAACCAGCTGAAGAAGCTTTTTCATTTGCTGTGTTTGAATAGCAGAACAGTAAAATTAACCAAACTAATGCAGAGGGACCAACCAGATGTTTTGAGTCCAGATCTGCATTCAATTCCCTACTCCACGACAGACCTTCTGGGATGATTCGGTGAAATTATCTAACTTCATTTAAATTACTCATGAAAATTGAACTGTAGAGGAATAATCTCCCACAGTACTGACAAAGAGGCTTTGTCATACTCCATCATAAGGTAGCACACTTCAGAAACCTTCCTCAGAAAGCAATTTATTCAAAGCTACTCACACCTTCTAATCATGCAAAGCAATAGAGAGCTGTGAAAGGAAACTACTCCAATCTTTGCTGCACTCGTGCAAGCACTTCCCCATTCCCTACAACCAGAATTCAAACCCAGAAAATTTACACAGCACAGAAATCCTCCCCTTCCTCTGCATTTTTCCGTTGCTTCCTTACAGTATTTGCCTTGACAGCTGCCCATTTGGACTGGCAGCACAAGAAAACACAGGGAAGCTAAGCTGGTTTTCTCAGCAACACTCACAGGAGGCTGCAACTGCTGCTCACCTTGGGGATGACAAGGGAAAAAAAAGGTGATTCAACTTTAATAGTCTGAAGGGCCACTGAAGCAGCAACCCTTGCCTGGCTTCAAAAATTTATGCATAGCAATTCATACATTTTTGGCCCCTTTCAGACCTTGCTCCTAGGAGTCAATTCACAGGTTACAGCTTTTCCTAACCAGGAACTTCAGTATTTTTGTTGAGCATCCCAGTAAAACCTCCCAGCCCTGTTACGCCTCGGCTGGAGTGGCTAACGCACACCACCCAGCATTGAACTGAGCAGAGTGCAGCAGCTCTGCCAAATCCCTCCCCAAACACACATCCCTCCACTAACACCATCTTCCTCCTTGCTAGGAACGTATGAAGCAGAACTTTGTTGCAGAGGAATTAATGAGACCTGCAAAAAAGTATATTCATGGAGAGAGCGAAGCGATGCTAGCTCACAGTTACAGCATTTACTGGTATCTGTACACAGAAACTACAACTAGAACAGCCACAAACCAGCCAAACAAACCAGTTGCCTTTAAGACTGAAGGATGCTGGTTTAGCAGGCTCAGTGATAAACTCCTCTTATTATTCTTATTATTTAAAAGGAACAGAAACACGCCCAACAACCCACNTGGGCTCTGAGGAGAGCAGAGCAAAGGGGCAGAATCCCCTCCCTTGCCCTGCTGCCCACACTGCTCTTGCTGCAGCCCAGCACACAGCTGCTGTCTGGGCTGCACTCACACTGCAGGCTCATGTTGAGCTTTTCATCAATCCAGACCCAATATCCAATCAAAACTTCAACACCCTCCCCAAACCCCACAAGTGTGGAAGAAGAAAGGGGCAAAACCACAGAAAGGCAACTAGAAGAACAATTTCCCCTGCTTCTGCCTTACTTAAGTCCTTAAGACTAAGGTATCAATTGCTTTTTGCTGCTTAAAAGCCAAACAGACATTAAATCCCTGCAGCTGACAAAAAGGCAGTTTGAGATCTCCTCCAGAGTATGAAAAAAGCCAAGGAAGTTCTGTAAACAACTCAGTTATGATTAAATGCATTACAGAAAAGAAAGGCTGTGAGAGCAATAAGCTAAAAGCAAGGTGAGAGAAAGAGAAGACTTCTGGAGCAAAGGAAAGAGCTCCTCTGCTACTGGTCACTGAACAGGCTTCACTTCATTTGGTGGGCTCCAGGGTGCAGTTTTTAAAAGCTAAGACTCAAAGTGTGCAGAAAGTGACACTAAAAGGGAGCAGCAGTAGCTTCTAATACTAAAATCTTTTCAGCTCAGAGCAGTGAAGCAGGTAACAAACTGCTGGATTATAGTGAAATGAAGGCAGGCGGTTGCCACGAGGCAGCTGCAGCTCAAACTTTTCACTGAGCAGATGAAAGCTTACCCCAAGAGAGTTTCCTTCTCAGACCAACTTGCACATGCAGCCTTGTTTTGAGAAGTTTCTACCAAGCCTTTTTTCACACTCGTGAAGGAATCCCCATCGCTCAAACCATCATCCTGCTCCATAAGCATCTAAGCTTCAGCATAGTTTGAAACCAAAGTCATTTCCCCACAAGATGTAGCAGAAGTCTTACCAAATCAGCCCCGGCCTGAAGCAGCACATCTGCAACATCTGTATGGCCATTCTCACAAGCGTAGGTCAGAGCTGTGTCTCCCGTGGCAGTGGTTGCGTGAACATTGGCTCCTGGAAGCACAAGATGGAGTTTCTCTTAGTGGACATCTCCTTAACAAGTTTCTCACATCAGCTGAACACAAAACCCAAAGCACCTTATCTGTGACAACAGCTATGTCCTACTGACTGACCACTTGCACAGCCCAAGGGCCTTGCTCTCAGGGTAAAAACTGCTGCGGCAGACAAAAAATCCTCTGGAGGAGGGGCTGGAGGCCAAGGTTTGGCAAGAGCAGGGCTGGCAATCCAGGCTGGCAATCCAGGCTCCTCAGCCTATATGCTCCTGAGGTCTCACTGCAGCAAGGAAGATTCCAGTTGTGGTACTAAATAAAAGCAGATCCAGATCCTGGTCTAGACCACCCCTTTGGCAGGAAGCTGTACAGCACAGCCAGCCAGGCCAAATGCATGTTATTGACTCAGCACCAGCAGCACAAGCCCAGACATCCCTGAAGCTGGTATTTCTTCCCTACTCTTCAAAACACTTTCTTTAACAATAGTTGTGTTGAGAGCTATTTTCACTGGCTTGCATAGCCCAGTTACATGACCCTCTGCATGCCTCTTGCTGTGTGATGCATCAGGCTGCCCCAACCATGCCAATGTCATTACCCATTTTCTTATTTTCAAGGTTCAAGATATATTTAGAGACTCCCTGATGCCAAAACAAGGTTCCCCAATTAACTTCCTGCATTATCAGAAGAGAAGTGCAAGCAGCATTCCAAGTGAGCTGGTGATGGGTGTCACATGCTGGTGTCACTGCACAAAGAGACACAGTTGTTACTGTCCCTCGCTGAGCAGGGAGCATTACTTTCTAGAATTACAAATCCAGATAATTTTATGCTTATTCTTAGAAAGGAGCACGCAAAGTAATCACCTCTCAGAACAAGGCAGAGTTCCAAAATGCAACTTTTTATTTACTACTTTAAGCAATATTGCTACATTTTAGCCTCTACCAGCTTTAGTTGGGCTGGAAGGGACCTTAACGATCATTCAGTTCCAACCCCTGCCACGGGCAGGGACACCTCCCACCAGCTCAGCTTGCTCAAGGCCTCATCCAGCCTGGCCTTGAACACCTCCAGGCAGGGGAATCCACAGCCTCCCTGGGCAACCTATGCCAGGGTCTCCACACCCTCACTCTCAAGAATTTCTTCCTCATCTCCAGTCTCAATCTCCTCTCTCCCAGCTCAAAGCCACTGCTCCTTATCCCGTCACTACAAGTCCTTGGAAACAGTCCCTCCTCAGATCTTCTGTAGCCACTTCAGGTACTGGAAGGCCACCCTGAGGTCTCCCTGGAGCCTTCTCTTCTCCAGGCTGAACAGCCCCAACTCTCCCAGCCTGTCCCCACAGGGGAGGTTCTCCAGTCCTCTGACCATCTTGGTGGCCTCCTCTGGACCTGCTCCAGCAGTTCAGTGCACACCTAAATGTCATTTTCCCCCAACTCCAGCAAGATTTCCTTTTTACCACGTCCTCTATAATGCAGAATTCCTTCATCACAGCAATGCAGTGCATTCCAGAACCTGCCTTGCACACTGTTTCTCAGGGCACAGTTCCTAAAGCAGAGGTTATTCAGGGAGACTGCACAAGTGGTTTCCTCAAAGCACATAAACCCAAGTATTACCTGTAGCCACATTTTGCCCTAAGTGCAGTCAGCTGGAAACATCCCGGGGTTTCCAGACATGCAACAAAATCCAGTGCTGCTCCATGGACTTTCCTCTGTTACAAGTATCAGGCAATAATGAAGTGCGACACATACTTTCTTCCTCTTGCTAATGTTCTTTGTTACAACCCCACCACCAAAGCAAGTATTTCCTATCATATAGAACATGGAGGCTACAAGGTCTGTGGACTAGACCATTTATGCTGTACACATACCTGCTGCCAGCAAGTATTTCACCAATTCAAGATGACCTTCCTGAGCAGCTTCCATCAAAGGTGTTGAGCAGCCAAGTTCTATATCAGCTCCTGCCTTGATAAGGAAATCAGCTACTTCAGAGAACCCTCCACAGCACGCCAGAGTAAGAGCTGTTTCTTGTGTTTCTTCTGTCTGTGCATTTATATTTGCCCCTAGGAAACAAAACCAATGTTACTTTAACTGCTCAGACACAGGGGAGGCAGGAAGGTGAACACTCACCAGCTCCAGCTGGGGTAGTGTAGCTGTGCTCTGTAGTTACAGCAGCAACAGCCACAGGCTGCACAGGAGGAACCTGCACAGAACACCTCATGGCACACAGCCACCACCGCATGCTTCAGAATCAACACCCCAGGGAAGGCAGGAATCTCACCTTGTGCCAGAAGCAAGGCTACCATCTCCTCATGGCCCTCCCGGGCAGCTTCCATGAGAGGAGTGTAGCCTTCATCATTGACTTCCTCCAGGTTAGCTCCCCTCTCAATCAGGAGAGCTGCCAGCTCCACGTGTCCCCCACAGGCCGCCAGCGTCAGCGGGGATTCGAAGGAATCTGCAGGCATGTTCACCTGGGCACCACTGTCTAGCAGCAGGCGTGCCACCTCCACGTGTCCATCCTGTCGACAAGGGGGACACCAGGTCAGCAACAGCTGGACTCACCTCCTGCTGTACTTGCAACCACTTGGGCTGAAAACCCTTCTAAAAAGACAGGGCCTCTTGCGATGGCTTCCTGGTTATGGTAAGATTCAGATTAAACTGACATTTAGCTCCCACCTACATCTAAGTTAGCTTTAAATTCATGAGGGAAAAAGGTAGATACATATTAGGATTTTTTTGTTTGTTTTCTTTTTCTTGGGGAAGTAGGGGAAGAGTTGTGGAACAGAACATCCTTAACTATCCAGCAAAATAGCAAAGGCACAAAAGTAACAGAGGTGACAAACCAGCACCGTAAGTACTAAACCCACTTCTTGACTAACCCCCAAAACAAGCACTAGGGAGAAAAAAATCCTTTCTTTGTAGTTCATTCATGGCTTCAACAGACACATACAGAAAAAAAAAAAAAAGTCTTAAACTGGCATTTCCTAGATTCTGGGAAAGATATATGCAGAGAAAATCAGTTACACTGAGGGAGGTAACAAGAAGAGGGAAAGACTTGAATAAAGCTTTAAGAAGACTGGAAAGTGTCCTGGGGTGAAGCAATCTTTGCTATAGAGGGAAGAGAATGGAGATTGCCAGAGCAGTCCCTCTGAGCCCCTACCACTCAAAACATATCAATGAGGCTGTCAGCTTCCCAAGAAACTATCACAGAACTCCCCAAAGTTCCTGGAAATAGCTCAAGTACCAAAAGCCCAGGTTTCACCTGAAGTGTGGTTTGTAAAGAGCTATGACCTCTCTGGAAAGGGCAAAACCTAAGGATGTTTAAGCGTCAGGAAAGAAGAAACTCATAGGGATCTTCCCCCTCCCCCACTTAAGAAACTGGAACCCAAACTTGGGGTACAATCTGAAAGAGAGATCTTGGAAAACTGAAACCAATGACAAAGGACAGGGGAAGGCTTAAGTCATGCAGAGAGTTCCCTGAAACAGAGGGCCTGATAGTCTAATCAGAGGACATCTCATACTAGAGCTTTCTTCAGCACACAGAGCTAACAGGATGCCAGGAAGGGAAAGGAAACTCCAAGTAGAAGGCTGGAACTGAAGCGGGCTCTGTGAGTCCCTCAGTGGAGAGAAAACCACTTTCTGCTTTGTGTACTGCAAGTGCTCAGGTGTAAGCTGCATCACCTTGGACAGCATTTGACCTCCAAAGAAGCACAGGGCACCTCCAGGAGGAGTCAGCTGGGTTTCAGGAACTGCAGCCCTATGCAGCCCAGTGGCTCTCCTGGGATTTGAGTTAAGATGGATTAATTCTTTAAATGAGCCCAAGTGCCTGCTGACAGATTTTGCTACAGAGCTAAAGAATACTTCTGCCTGAAGACCTAAAATGGGCCAATTTGAATGGCAAATGGTAGACATTTTTACGTTGTGTCCTTGGAGGAAATCTCAAGTCGGGCGACACTAAAGGGCAATAACAAGACTGGCAAATCCCTCTGCCTGAGGTTCAAGCCACAGCTGTCCAAGCCAAAGCACTGACCCTCAGGGGTGATTTTCAAAGTTACAAAGCCAAGAATTGCTCTGATTCCAAAAATCAAAAGAACTTCTTCCATATTGAGATCAGCAATCTGAAGCATGCTTACAGCTCCCCATCCTACCTCCACCAGAACTGCCAGCCAGCAACTCCAACAGCTGGGAGAAGTCTGAGGGAAAGGGGGCATGAGGGATACCAAAGACTCAACTCCTGTGTTGCCCAGGAAGCAGGCAGTAGCTGAGCAGACAGGCTCTGTCCTCAGAGACGCTGGCTAGAAGCCAATAGCCACCTCAGCTAAATGAAGGCATTATCCTAGGTGTGGCATTGTGCCTTGACGAAACCTCAGAGGCACTGCAATCTCACCAGAGATGGGAGAACATACAGCTTCCCCTCTTTGCAGCATTCAATGTCTGGAACACAGGGAACACTGGGAATGTCACAATCATTGCTGCAAAGGTGCAGCCAAAGACAAAAGATGAGCTCCAGCACTGGACTCAGAGATGGCACTTCAAAAGAGAGCAGTGGGCTCACAAAAACATCCCAGTCTGCGGTCACTACAACCCCGTGCAGGTGATAGCACACCCCCCCTGCAGCTCCCCTGGACTCTGGGATCAGCAGCAGGCTCCCCTGCGGGGAAGCCTGTTCCAGACACCATCTCACTCTGGGAAGTGTGACATTAGAATCTGGTCATCTCCTCAATGCACTAAAAGAGCTTGATCCTCCAGCTCTCAGAAGCCTGCAGGAACACTGCAGTTATCTTCTAAAGATTACAGGCTACTTAAGCAAATTAAGATTTCCTCTGCTTGATGTCCTTCCTATGAAAGCAGGGTCCTTGGTCTTTCTTCCAAGAAGCTCCCCAGCCTGAAGAACAGATGAAAGGTGAGGCGAGGGCTGGCAGAAGCTGCCTGCAGACACACACTTCGACACCACAGCGCTCTTGGGGGGAAACTCCTGGAAAGGGACGTGGCTGGCGATGCCTGCTTTGAAAGGTTCCCAAGAGCTAAGAACTAAACCACTGCTGGCTTGTTGCTTTGTTGTCAGAAGAAAACCCCACAGCACTGCTTGCAGAACCCTTGCAAACCATCTCCATGCACCAAACACCTCCCGCAGCAGTGAAGTGACCGGTGTAATGCTCCCTGCACTTCTGAAAGGCTCCCAGCACCAGCAGCTGAGAGACCTTCTTTGAAAGGCAAAGGTCGAAAACTAACTCCTACATTGCAAAAGGAACAGTGACTTGGGCTCAACCTGGAACAGGCTGAGCAGAGCACCGCAGATTGGTTACCCTCACACTTCACATAGGGAGCATTTAAAACAACACATCACACTCAGAAAAGAGAGTAACCTTTCCCCATTACCAGTCAGACTGAGACCAGCAGAAGCTGGTCACCTGTGGTAGCTACAGTCAAAGTTTTCTTCCTATCAGACTAACACAGGCTTGCTTGCAGGTCCCAACCAGCTCATTAGCAAAGGCTTACTTGATTTTTATCACCCTTCAAGCCCTCTCTCCCTGAAAGCCATACAAGCAGAGGCTATTTACCATGCAGGCCTCCATCAGCGCCGTGTGCATCTCATCTGTTTTATGTTCTTGATCAGCTCCAGCTTCCAGCAAAAAACGAACCATATCTAAATGGCCTTCAAAGGAAACACAGCAGAGTGAGTAAGGTTTAACACCACTGAGCCATCAGGCAATACACGAACAACATCATTCAGATTTTCAGTGTTTGCTAGCACAACTTTTCCAAGTTCTAATTCACAAACCTGCTGTGTTTAAACAATCAAAACATTACTCTTGCAAAGCAGCCAGCCAGGCTTTGGTCTGTCCCAAAGGCACTGCCCATCCACGAGAGGAAGACAAACCTCTCTGCTTCAGGTTTGTGCAACAGGAACCTTTCCTTGTGACTTTAAGCTGTAACAGACTGCATATTAGAGTGGCAGACCAATTAAGTGTTCCAAGGCAGCATACAACCAGGGAGGGGAGGAACCATGCTTTAGAGATAGGTCCATGTGGATCAAGCTTTTGAATTCCAGCATTATCACACATAATGGTTGGAATTAAGATCCACCTATTTTGTCATAGTTTCTGACACCAGTTTTAAAAGCTTCTACTGCATTTTCCCAGTACTTGTTTTCAGCTCTAATGGCTTCTGTATTTGTGGGTTTGTCCAGGTCACACATTTTCATCCTCCAAGACCTGACCTAGTTTTGCATGAACTGATAGGAAAGCAAGGCAGCTGGACCACCTTGCCAAAGGTAACTGAGTCAGTGAAGATCTGGCACCACACCCCTCTGTGGAAGTTTCAGGTCATGAGAAACAAGAATGTCCCTCCAGCATCCTCAGGAGTAGCACTGCTGACCTTTCTCTGTAAGGACCACTCTATGCTGCAAGAGCCACATGACAAGTTCAGCTGCAGGGCTGCAGATAGTGATACATATCCTCCAGTTCTACCACAGAGGAAATGCCTCAAGTTACTATGACAATAACCTGCATCCTTATAGCTCCTCCTAGGAGAAAAATGACTGCTGGAAATTTCATGCAGGTTTTCATAAGACAAAAACCCACAACCTTGGACACATTTTGGCTTACCATTACACTAAGTTACTTGGTATAGAAACTTCAAATAGCAGAAGAAATTAAGTGGAAATTCCATGCAGTTCATGATCCATAACCATTCAAGGCATCATCCAACATGTATCCAGGAATAACACATCAGTTATTCCAGGAACATTCAGCCTAACTTCGCATTGCCCTAACAATAGAGATGTTCTCAGAACTTGTAGACAGTCGTGAGGGGGATCTGAATGAAACAGGAAAGGTAGAGGTGGGGGAAGAGGAGAGAGGTGGTGTCAAAGCACAAGGTTGGATGCAGCCAGTCACAAGTTCTCATTTGCAACACGTGGAGCGCATGTCCAGCATGTCTGGAGAGAAGTAGATAGGTTTAACACCACTGCACCAGGGATAAGCAACACTGAGCTGAAAACCACAACCCAAGTTCTTTCAAAGCTCTTTAAGAAAATATTCCAAGTATGTCTGGAACCTTTCGTTAGATTAATCCTAGCACATCATTTTCAACAGAGACACAAAACAAGGCAAGAGACAATACCTTTATAGCATGCAAGCGTAAGTGCACTTTCTTTGAACTCGTTGGAGTGAGTGTTGATTCCTGCACCATATTCCAGCAATACTCTTGCAACCTCAACATGACCTGCACTGGCTGCTTCCATTAAGGGGGTATGCCCATTCTCATTGTGGTCTTCTATATTAGCACCGGCTTTCAATAGCACCTTCACTACATCAACAAAGCCCCCAGCACAAGCGTAAGTGAGAGCTGTGTTCCCTGCAGAGAAGAAGAAGTTGACATGAAAGCCCTTTCCATCACCCACTCCTAATACAGGAAAAGAAATGAGTTTTAACACCTCTGAACAACCACGATCAACGAGTAACTTTCCTCCTCACTGCAGAGCTGGGGGGGTGGCTGGGTTTGTTTGCCTAAGCCTATACTGTAATCCCTTGAAAAACTTTTACTGGATGGATGAAAATAAATTTTTCTTTGCAAATTCTGGTACTGTAAGTGACAGACAATCACATATGGCTCACATTACAGATGCTACAGTCAAGTTTAAGGTAAGTTCTGCTTAATATGGCTAAAAATCAAGATAAAAAGAACATTTCCTAGTTCAGACCCCCAATGCTTTTAAAAGTATAACAAAGTTTACATTCTAACTTAATATGAGCAGAACCCAGTTGCAGGTTAATACTCTCAGCAAGGTTAGTTAAGCTGTGGTGAAGCATCAGCAATGTGGACAACATTCGATGCTCAAGGAGCTGGTACCTCCTCTTGGTGAAAAGCAATAGATCAAAACAGCTGCTCCTGACTGTGTGCCCCATCATCATCTTTTGCTGGGAAATTTTGGGTTACACAGCTGAGAGAAACTAAACTTCCGGTACTTTTCTGCTCATCTACCACCACAGAGGTTTGCAGAGGAGCAGTGCTTCCCATGACAGTTTGCACTGAAACCAGTCTTCAGTAACAGGTAAGACACCGAGCACATGCACTGTGTGCTTCTTAGTTCTGCTCTTAAGAGCTGCTGCCATATTGTCCTGTGAACAGAGCCATCAAACATGTTCAGAAGTGCATGCCTTGTGCTACTCTTTCTAACTCTGTGTTCCTGCTTCCCAGTTACCTGTTGAAGACTGTGCATTGACATCTGCACAGTGAACAAGGAGGAGCTTCACAATGTCTACATAGCCTCCGCTGGCAGCTGCCATTAAGGGAGTTATGTCTCCTTTATTCCCTCGATCCTCAACGTTTGCATGCATTGCTAGCAGCACCTGGAGAGAAAAACATTCACTCTGATGAGTACGTTGTAACAGCAACACTGTGTTACTGGCAGTGAGCCTTGCAACAACCATTCCCCAGCCAGCCGAGGCACTGCCTTCTGTGCCACCCCCAGTGCCGAAGCACAGCAGCACTCCCCAGGACCTGCACTGTGCTCTGCTTCAGGCAATGCTGGGTTTCCACATCTGCTCCAGTCAGCATTGTCTTACAGTGCAGCTCACTAAGCAGAACAACAGCAGAGACACTGCCAACTTGCATTAATGACCACAGCAAGCACCAGGGCAAGCTTGCAGTGCTCTTTTCTCCCTGAACTCTCGTCTGGCACTGAAACAAAGCTGGTCACTTTCGGAGGACTCTGCACCTAAACAACTTCAAAGAAGCACAAATTCTGCCCTTAGCTTCAAAAGTATCCAAGTCAAAAATCAACCAATTTATGCACTGCTGATACACACGTGATTTTAAAGATGTATTGAGTGACTGAGCCTTGCAGCATTTGATTTTGCTGCTATTTTAGATCCTCTTGCAATGTCTGTTGGCAGAGCAGCTTGGCTGCATCTACAACAATGCCAGAGAAGCAGATACATCGATACAGAGAAGCAGATAAATCCTTTACACCTAACTGCATACGGAATGGTATTTTTCATTAAAGACAGTAACTGGAAGCCCGCAGTGAGATGGATTAACTGAAATGCTACTAATTATAAAAAAAAATAGAAATATTCTAATCAGAACAGCTAAATTGTTTACCCAAGTCCCTTAAACAATGCTTCCCCAAGGTTTTCAAGGGGATTGTGTTTGGTACTTACTTGTGCCAACTCATAATATCCTGCTGAGCAGGCCAAACAAAGGAGGCTCTCCCCTTCTTCAGTGTGCTCATTCACACTTCTTCCTTCATCCAGCAGCTTCCGGACAGCATTGACATCCCCATCTGAGCATGCTTCTGCCAAACTGCGACTGGAAAAGCAGCCACCACAGAGAGAGCTTAGAACACATCCCTGCTGGGCAGCCTCCCTGTTCAAGGAAGAAGCCTAAAGAAAAGACTCATGACACTAGCACTGAGCCTTGCTAGAGAACATAGCTCACAGATTACTGACGTAGATCTATGCACACATTACTCCCATAGGTGAAGCACAGATTGTGTCTCAATTAGCTCATCCTCATCAGCTGGTAACTCACACAAGCTCTCACACAGACTAGGTAATGGAAGAGTGCTCAAAGCAAGGTGATCTCTGGTGTTCACAAGATACAGAAATAAACTTCACCAACACTACTCCCACTTCAGTGGAATGCCAGATGCACACAGGCTGACAAACTGCTGACTACAGGGACCCAGGCAAATTTCTAGTAGTGACAGAAGGCAGTGAGTGAACAGCCCAAGATGGCAGAGAACATTAACACTGAGCATGGCAGCGTGACCAAGGTCTGACCACGGTCTCCTCTTCTTGGACACTTCCTCCACTGCGTATCACAGAATGCTTTGGGTTGGAAGGGACCTTAATGATCACCCAGTGCCAAGCCCCTGCCCTTGGCAGGGACACCTCCCATCAGTTCAGGTTGCTCAAGGCTTCATTCAGCCTGGCCTTGAAAATCTTCAAGCAGGAGGCATCCACAACCTCCCTGGGCAACCTGTGCCAGGGTCTCCACATCCTCACTCTCAAGAATTTCTTCCTCATCTCCAGTCTCAATCTCCGCTCTCCCATCTCAAAGCCATTGCTTCTCATCCTGGCACTTGCAGCTCTTATAACAAGTCCCTCCCCAGCTCTTCTGTAGCCCTTTCAGGTCCTGGGAGGACACCCTAATGTGTCCTCAGCGCCGTCTCAACTCCTGCAGCCTGTCCCTATACAGGAGTTGCTCCAGCCCTTTGGCCATCTTTGTGGTCCTCCTCTGGATCCGCTCCTTCCATGTCCCTCTTGTGCCATGGGCACCAGAACTGGAGGCAGTGCTGCAGGTGGGGTCTCAGCAGAGCAGAGGGGCAGAATCCCCTTCTTTGTCCTTGCTGGTTGCACTTCTCGATGCAGTCCAAAACACAGCTGCCTTCTGTGCTGCTAGCCCAGTGCTTTTGTCTTTCAGCTGCAAACACCAGTTTTTTTATTAGGCAGCTTTTCAAAGAAAAATCCTCACCTTGCCTAATGATATCTTGGAAAAAGGGAGAGGACTCTTGCAATTGTCCTGTGCTTCCTTTCATGCACTATTAAAAGTACGTTTGCAGAAGTTTGCAGATGGATGACACAGGCCAACTGAACCTCATGGTTTTTAAGCAGACCTACCTGGAGCACTGCTAACTCATCTTTACAAGTGGTAAGAGACAATTAAAAGCCACATTAGGGGGGAAACACAAGACATCTAAATCTGACATCCAAGAGCTCCACAGTGCATAAGCACCCCTTAAGCATCTAACCTCTGAAACAGAGAAGAGCTCCTTTCCTGCAAGACCTGGAGAAGGACACTAGACAAATATTGATGAAGATGAGCTGAGCTTCAGCTAATCCCAAACCATGTCACCTGGCCTCTAATTTTTTTTCCCAAGAAAAAGTCCATCAGGAAAGAGAACTGGTAAAGCACTGCTGAACACAAGTGCAACCAACAGCAAGACATGCTGGATACCAGCTCAGCTACACTGCTCCAACTGCTGGCACAATGATGTTTACAAAATTCATGCAAGCAGTCACAGCCCCCAGCCCCTGGGAACCCAACCACTGCCCTGGTAGGAGGGAAAGGGAGCCAGACCCTTCTGCTAGAAGAGTGCTGGAGAGTGCACGACGCCCTCCTGCCAGTGTGCTTCATTTAAAAGAGGTACAGGCTTGCTTCTTCCAATAAAAACTGCTACACTGGGATTCACTAAACCCCTCAAACTTCTGCTTTTTGCTGTAAAATGCACAAGTGCACTCCAGAAATTCATTGACAATGAGGAAAGTAACAACTCCAGGATCAAGTCCCTTTGGGAAAGCACACAAGTTTCAACTGTTCAGAGCCTGATCATTGAACTATAGTAAGGCTAAAAGAGACTCATTAACCAAACACCCTCAGATGAAATAAACTTTGCTAGCAGCTGCCAGAGAAAAGCTGAGATCTGACCTGATAAGAATATCCAGCATCTGACCACTTCCATCTGAACAGTAACCACTGAAAGCAAAACAAGTGGCATTTTGGTGAAGTTGATAATTTGGCTACACAGCCAAGTCCATAGACTGAAGTGATGGGACTCAGCTAAAGGACTGGGAGGTAGTAAGGGACAACTTCTTGAAGACAGCTGTGACATTTCCTTTCTTGCTGTCCTCAGGAAACTCCCTCATTCCCAATGACCTTTCCAATAAACTGGGACTGTGACATTGCCCAGCTCCTTCGGTATTCCTGGGTGCATCCTAGCAGGTTTCATGAACTTGTTCACTGGGCTACATTCAACCTGTTTAAATGCATCCTGACCTGATATTAGCCAAAAGCAAGCCCTCCTTGGTCTGGATCTTCCCACTCATCTCAGAGGCTTCAGATTCCTGAAAGTAAATCTCACCAGTAAAGTCCAAGGCAAAGGCAACATTCACTCCCTCCTCCACGGCCTCTGCCATATTCTGAGGGAGGCCTTCACCCTCCTTTTGCAGCTCATACATTCACACTAGTTTATCTCATTGCCTTTCATACTCTTGGCCAGATTTGACTCCAGGTGGGCTTTGGTCTTCCTAACCACGTCCTTGTATGCTTGGAGATTTGTGTCTATATTCCCCATGGGCCACTTGGTCT
This sequence comes from Ramphastos sulfuratus, assembly GCA_013399055.1. Lineage (NCBI taxonomy): Eukaryota > Metazoa > Chordata > Aves > Piciformes > Ramphastidae > Ramphastos > Ramphastos sulfuratus. The sequence continues at coordinate 127,981 of WBNM01037847.1, read as the reverse complement.
GCTCCCGCCTTCTGTATGCTTACTTTTTATGCTTTCCCAGCACCTTTTCATCTCCTCCTGTTTTGATCCACCAGTAATTTATCTGGCTGTAGCTAGGAAATGAAACTGCATTTGTCCAATCTCTCTATTAAAAACTGTGCTCAGCACCTCAGGACTGTTCTTACTGCCAGCACTTTGCTTTGCAAATCCCAAGTCTACATTTCAAGAGGACATTCAACTTCAGACTGTAGTGTTTTGATCCTAGATGAACGCTACATGCAGGGACATCACCCCAACAGCTCAGGAAACATTAACATCACTGATCAGAGCGCAACACATAGCAGGATTCCTAAAGGTGCTTTGAAATTACCAACAGAAGAGAAAGCTTTTGAGGAGGTAGGACAAGTCCTCAGGGGAATTAAATGCCACCCTCATTAATTATCAGTTACAAGAAGTTATCAAATTATATTGTTTCTTTTCCCCTTAAGTTCTTGAGCAGGGTGCTGGGGCAAATCGGCGACTGTAAGCACCAGCACACTGTGCAATGAACCACAGACATTAGTTCCAGTGAAGTATGCTGGGGCAGTACTTACAGAACCACCTCCTCCTCACCTAAGAATTTATCTTCTTTTTGAAAAGGAATCAGTTTTCTAGCACAGAGAAAGAGCAGCAGGTTAGCAGTAACACTGTCCTGTACTTGCACGCTTGGAAGCCCACAACCTGACCGGACACCTTGAGACTCAGCTTTGCTCCTGCTAGCAGTGGAGCAGGTACATGACCAGGAACTAACTACAGACTCCCTTGGCCCTGCGGCCGGGAGCCCACGGGGCGCAGCAGTCAGTACGTACTTGTCCACCTGTCCCGCGTTGTGATTGTTCTCTGCTCTCATCCGCGTCAGCGCCGCCGCGGCTTCGTCTAGCGCACAGCTGACAGACGACGTCAGTCTTCGGAGCACCTCCGGATCTGCGAAGGCTTTGCCATCGGCAGTGGACAATTTACCAATCCCTTCGGGTACGTTGGTTCAGTCGGGTTAGTAGGGGAAGTCACACAAAAGAAATGCAAAGACACTGGTTTAGATGTCAGCCACATGCACTATTAGTTACAAGTCGTTTGCAAACATGCCGTGAAATCAGTTACTGCAAGGGCCCTGCTAACCCTGAGCAGTCACTGAACTAGAACAGGGCACTAAAAACTATTCTCCAGCTGGCAGCTTCGTGACCTGTCCCAAACTCACAACTCAGCCCTGTAAATAATTTTACAATAACAACTAAAAAGACGACAATCTCGGGGGAATAATGATAATGCCAAGGGTCAAAGCCAAAACCAGAGTTTGTATTACTCCACAAGATTGGTTTAGTATTTTCTGAATGTGAAGATTTCTCCAATTTCAAATAGAAAGTTGGTACCTCCCTCCCACCCACGTCTACCCAAAACGAAGAGGACTTAGCTCCAATGCAGCTTTTCTTTAGGAGTAAGAAAAAGACAGCATAATGCTATTAGCTGACATTCCCAACAGTTTAACATTCTGAAGGGCACAGCACAGGCACAAACCTCATGAAACCACATCTAGAATTGTAAGCACAGATGTAATCAATGCCCCTGCTCCACTAAGACTACACAGCAGAAATGCTGAGACTCTGCTTTGCAAGAGTTTTAGTTTTGGAGTTTCTTTGCTGCAGGACTGAAGGTGAAGGCCAACACAGCGCAGCCCCACACAAAGATGATCACACGATTCCTTCACAGACTGATACACCACGGCACAGGTGAGCAGTTTGCTCCACCTAGCCCAGCACAGCCTGTTTTACACACACACAAACACCTCTGCACATCAGATGTGCAAATACTGTCAGGTATAAAATGCACCAAGGAATGGCACCCACCTGACCCACCCCCAAACCCCCACATTCCACATGCTAGAAAAGGTAAATGGTCACTGGTTCATACATGAGCTACCCTCGCCAATGAGGTATCAGTAGCTCAATCCCTTAGCTGTTAAATAGGGTTGGACTAGACAAAAACTTGTAAATAACAGCTCTGAAGATTTGCTGTTTGGTACATGCACATCTCTGCAAGACTGATTTGCACCACGTCTCCTACTATCCAGTTTGTAATAAGTACAGAATAAATACTGAGTTCATACTTGGGAAGCTTGAAACATTGTCTTCAGACAATGCACTTGCCCAGTTTGAGAGCATCCAATTTGTTTTTCATTACAGAAAGAATCAATACTTACCAAATTTCTCTGCCCTGAGAACAATTTAGGCCAGCATATGTCAGGCACCCTGGTCTGTCGCCCTGCCTCACTGCTGCAGTGTTTCTAAGGGCTGGCTAACAGCATTCAAACTCGGGGTTGCTGGAAATGAAGAATCCCTGTCCTGTCATCAAGGCAGATGTCTATGATGGGATGCAGAAGTCTTCTTGGCAGACTGAAACCGAGCATGAGCTCTGAATGCTGAGATGAGTTGCTTAAGATATTTGGCCAGATCTAAGAGCACTGCTTCCCCAACTCTAACACCCTACCTAAAGCCACTTCAGCGTTGCCAAGGTTTATAATAATTTGGCCACTCCACAATAAAACATAAAATTACAGCCAGGTCTACCTACACCACATCCATCTGGCTTACAGAGACTGCCCAGTCTTTGTAAAGCCAGAGCCACAGACTCTTGGGTCCATGTACTATGAGTGGCTACCAGCCCCACACCCCCTCCCAGCTGTGGGCAGCAGGGGAGTCCCTACAAAACCATGCCAGGGATTCAGCACTGCACACAAACAGCAAGTAACAGCTCTGCTTCCCCAGCACTGCTCACAGCAGCTACACAGATGTTTACACTGGCTAATTCTGGCAGCTCTGCTGGCTTACTCTAGCTTCTAGTGTACACAGCAGTACTGCCTGAGAGAAGAAAGGGAATGAAGTCTTCACAACTCAGCACTGAGGTCCCATCCAGGACCTCTGCAGCCAAGGCTGAACACTGCAGCAAGCAAAGCACAAACATTCTGGGGAGAAATCCACAGGATTTAGAAGAACAGCCCTTGAGCAAAGGCTAAGAAAGCAGATATTTAGCCTATGAGGGGCAGCACAGCGGCAGCTTCCTCCCACTTAGGTTCTCACCAAGGAGCTGGTAAAAGGCTCTACTGCTGGCAAATGTAAGACACTCTCCTGTCAAAGGACAAACCAAGCAGCCACCCAACAAAACAAACCCTACCCAAAACACAACAAAAACCCCATAGCAAGCCCAAAAAACCTACCCAGCTGTTCAAAACCAGACTGAATACCCCCAGCATTTCAGCTCCCCATGGTAGGAGATCAGACAGGTCAGCCAGACACCATGTCCACTTGCCTCCTCTCCATTTTCCAGGTTTCCTTGCCAAAGCATTCATACACAGATTTCCAAAGGTAAGAAGTCACAGCACAGATCCCAATCCTATGGCCTGTAAAGACTTCAAAGCTCTGGAGCTCCTGCTTTCATGGCCTGCTGCTGGCTGTCCCCTAGCCTTGTTGGCTCTTCCTCCCAGTAGTAAAGGCACACTTCCAGCTCACTGCTGTTTCCTCCTCTGTTGCACAAGCAGCACTAGACAGAACCACACCAGGGCCTTCCAGAAGAAAAGCTGAAGGTGCCTTTTATTTCCCTCACCAGCTAAGGCTCTGCCCAGGTGCCACCACCAGCTGTTAATTTCATTCTTTTTTTATATGGCACATGCCAAAAAACATCAACAGCCCAAGACTACAAGAACCACCACTACAGACGCCCATTCATTTACTTCACAGAATCACAGCACCTTAGGGGTTGGAAGGGACCTCCAGAGATCATTAAGTGCATCCAGGGGTGTTCTGAATGTCTCCAGAGAAGGAGACTCCAAAACCTCTCTGTGCAGCCTGCACCGGGGCTCTGCAGTTCCCTCTGCCGTGTCACAGAACCATGTAAATAATTGCTTGGTTTTTACTACAATTTAGGATGACTGCTCCAGAACCATACTGCCATGATGTTCACTGATCAGAGAATCCTAGAATGGTTTGGGTTGGAAAAGACCTACAAGGTCATCCAGACCAACCACTGACCCAACACCACCATGGCCATTAAACCATGCTCCGAAGTGCCATACCTTGAACACCTTCAGGGACAGCAATTCCACCACCTCCCTAGGCAGCCTCTGCCAATCCCTGACCACTCCTGCAGCAAAGAATTTTTTCTTCATCTCCAACCTAAGCCTCCCCTGGCACAATTTCAGGCCATTGCCTCTCCTTTCTAGCACCTGAGACTAGGGAGAAGAGACCAATCTCCTCCTCACCCCAGCCTCCCTGCAGGGAGCTGCAGAGAGCAATCAGCTCTGCCCTCAGCCTCCTCTTCTCCAGGCTGCACACGCCCAGCTCCCTCAGCTGCTCCTCCCCAGCCCTGTTCTCCAGACCCTTCCCAGCTTTGTTGCTCTTCTCTGGACCTGCTCCGGCCCCTCAATGTCCTTCTAGGAGTGAGAAGCCCAAAACTAAACCCAGGATTCAAGGTGCGGCCCCACCAGTGCCCAGTACAGGGGCATCATCACTACTTTAGTCCTGCTGGCCACAGCATTGCTGATGCAGGCCAGGCTGCTGCTGGCATTCCTGGCCACACCCTGACTCATCTTCAGCTGCTGTCAACCAGAACTCCCAGGTCTTTTCCTGCTAGGCAGTTTCTGGCCACTCTGCCCCAAGCCAGAAGCCTTCACAGGATTGTTGCGANTTTGGGTTGGAAAAGACCTACAAGGTCATCCAGACCAACCACTGACCCAACACCACCATGGCCATTAAACCATGCTCCGAAGTGCCATACCTTGAACACCTTCAGGGACAGCAATTCCACCACCTCCCTAGGCAGCCTCTGCCAATCCCTGACCACTCCTGCAGCAAAGAATTTTTTCTTCATCTCCAACCTAAGCCTCCCCTGGCACAATTTCAGGCCATTGCCTCTCCTTTCTAGCACCTGAGACTAGGGAGAAGAGACCAATCTCCTCCTCACCCCAGCCTCCCTGCAGGGAGCTGCAGAGAGCAATCAGCTCTGCCCTCAGCCTCCTCTTCTCCAGGCTGCACACGCCCAGCTCCCTCAGCTGCTCCTCCCCAGCCCTGTTCTCCAGACCCTTCCCAGCTTTGTTGCTCTTCTCTGGACCTGCTCCGGCCCCTCAATGTCCTTCTAGGAGTGAGAAGCCCAAAACTAAACCCAGGATTCAAGGTGCGGCCCCACCAGTGCCCAGTACAGGGGCATCATCACTACTTTAGTCCTGCTGGCCACAGCATTGCTGATGCAGGCCAGGCTGCTGCTGGCATTCCTGGCCACACCCTGACTCATCTTCAGCTGCTGTCAACCAGAACTCCCAGGTCTTTTCCTGCTAGGCAGTTTCTGGCCACTCTGCCCCAAGCCAGAAGCCTTCACAGGATTGTTGCGACCCAAGAGCAGGATCCAGCACTTGGCCTTTTTGAATCTCATACAACTGATCTCAGCTTATGCATCCAGCCTGGCCAGGTGCCTCTGCAGAGCCATCCCTGCCCTCCAGCTGATCAACTCTGCCACTCAATTTAGTGTCCTCTACCCCAAACCTGTAATTGGTTTTGTCCATTTCTTAAGTGTTCTTATGTCACTCTGCCAGGTGTTGTAAGACACTTCCTACACACCAGGACAGCAATCTGTTCTATAGGCTGGACTCGAACTCCTGTATCCTCCCATCCAACGAACACTGAAATCATCCCTGACCATTCTCCACATTTGTTCAAACTCCTCCTTCTTACACACAAGTGGTCACGATTCCTCATATTATTAGTCTCCTGGCTTATTACTGATCTGACACTACCTGAACTGAAACCCAGTGCTTGACTTCCTGTGCATCCTGCAGGCCAGTGGCACATTTTCAGGGACACACAAGTCACCACAGAGCCCACATATCATCTTTTCATGGAGTGATCACTATTGCAGGATAAGAATATCGGAGACACCGGGAGCTGTTCTCTATTGCAAAGAGCCTACAGCCATCAGCCGTACAGAGACGGTGATGTTCCAAATGCAAAGCTCCAGCTACCGCTGAAATTATTAAGAGCATGTCCACGAGCACACCAGAAGGATGATCTTCATGAGTATGACATCAGCTGCCATGCAAATGCCAAAAGGTGAATTAAAAATAAACTGCAGGGCCACAGAAGGGCCAAGCTTTACAGCAATATGCAGAGCAGCGGCCCCGGAAGTCACTATTTAAGGAGAGTCCTAAAGAGAGCACTAGAAAGAGAGAGCAGGCAGAGCTCATCACCTCTGCTGTCATTTGCACTGCCTTTTCCTCAACTCTGCCCAGCAAGTCCACCCACTCCAGTCTGCCTCTCTTCACCTTCTGCTGAAGCCACGTGCCAGAGTGGTCACAAACCCTGTCAGGGCCAAGGCCAGAAGCATTATCCAACAACTGAGAAGAGAGCTCTTAACCACCCCTGGGACTAGGTAGCCCAGGGGAATTATGGATGGCCCATCCCCAGAAGTGTTTGTGAACAGTGTGGATGGGGCTTTGAGCAACCTACCCTGGTGGAAGATGTCCCTGCCCACAGCAGGGGGGTTGGACTGGATGACTTTTAAAGGTCACTTGCAACCCAAACTCCATTCTATTATTCTATAGTGTCTCCTGACTAGATCATCTGGCTCCTTCCCATCCAACACCATCAACACACATACAGTGCATCTCTAAATTAGAAGAGTGTGAATCCCAATATCTGCAAGCATATTAGTCCTTTACCTGGCCCATAAAGCACCAATTCTATGGCACACAGTTTCAGGCTCCTTCTGAAAAGAGTATTTCCACCTGTTTGAACAAGTCAGCAATTCAATAACCCCAACAGAGGTGCCAAGTCCAGTTCAACTGACCACTGCCAGCAGGCTGAGACTTTCTCCTGAAGCTGCTGTGGCCAACAGCAGGACTGAACTCAGTGGCAGGTAATGCCAGATGTTCTGCAAGTTCATGCCACACAGCTGAACCGTTGAGCCATTCAAATCAGCCTGCAGTTGATCACAGAAGTGGCTTAGAGTAAGCTCACCTTTGAAGGGAAAAGCTTGCTCAGCAGATGCACACCTGTGCACTTACAGCCACCACCAGGCCCTGAAGCAGCAGTGTCCTTGGGACTTTCAGACCTGTCTGGGCATTTCTACACAGTAACACTAAATGAGCTGGAAACCTGTCAGTGATCTTCTTCAGTTTACTGAGTCAGAGACAAAGCCACTATCTCAGAAACAGTGGAACATAGCCATGTTTGTGTCTCTGGAAAAAGCCAAGGGCAGGACCTTATACTGCCATGAGGAACTGGGGACTCTCTCCCAGGCAAACCACATCTGTATGCTCTCACAATTTGAACACAGAATTCAAAAAACCATGAATAAAGAAGCAAAATTAATAGCCCATGCCAAATTTGTTGTGAGTTCACTGTGCTGAAGGAACAAGACAGATATACTCAAGCAACCATTCCCCTCCTGTTTCATGAACATTCAAGCATCAGCTGCTCTGCCCTCCCTAACTGGACCAAGTGCGTATCAAGGAGAGGGAAACCACTGCAGTTTTCAGCTAGTAGCTCATAATGGTCACCATTTTAAATACCTTAAAAAGAAACTACTCTGGGATGGAGCCCACAGTTTAAGACTCCCAGCACACACAACTGTTCCCAAGAGATCAACGCATCCCAATGTAAGGAGCAGCAGCTACTAACCACCCCAAAAAGCTGTACACACCCTTCCTTCCCAGTCCATCCCAGCACACCCCACGTTCTAACACATGCTGGAGGCCATTTCCCTGCTAACAAGTCCATTTTATGATCTCACTTTCACACAAAGTCTAATTCAACTTCAGCTCACACAGAAGCATTTGTGGAGCCCAGAAGCTTAAAGAGATCCTCTGTTTCCTTACGGTCTTGCATCATTTGTCCCCAAAAATGCAGGTTTTGATGGCAATATGGACAGCCTGAGAAGCCCAAAAGAAGAATGAAATGAGAGTCATGGCCCCAAAATGTGCTGGTTGGATTGTTACAGGATGTCAAGAACCTGCTCATTCAGCATAGTGTACAGCTCCCACCTCAAACAGGGTGAAGAGGGCTCAGGGAGGACTTTCGGTGTCTTTATTAGAACCCACATTCAGGGGAGCCAAGAATCTCCAGACTGTCAAAAGTAACTACTAGAGTCTTAGGCCAAAAAGCAGTAACTCCCCCAGTAAAGTGTTAACTCTAGCATACTGCACAACTGGTACCACAATCCAAGAAAGCAACAACCAGGCAGGACTTAGCAAATCCTGCTCTGTAAGGTCTCAGGTGGTTTCACTCAAATTCTTGACAGAGCTCTGGTTCTCCTAACAGCACATCAGAGGAATTCGGGTCAGGTATGTTCAGAGTAGAACCTAAAGGAAGACTTCCCAAAGAAAGGAGATCCCTCAGGACCTTTTAATCCATGTTATCCATTTATTTCTGGTAATACTTAGGAGCAGTGCAGCATCCCCAGAAAAGCAGCTTCTGCTAGGGTCTGCAAAAGCCAGCAGTGGCAGAAGCAAGGAGAGATGAGAGTAGTCACCCAGCAAGCTGCTGGCTCTGGGATGTGCTAACTTGCTGCTTTCTAGATGTGATTTCCTCATTCCCAGCACCAGTAACAAAGTGTGCACTCCACTACTCTGATGATACCAAAATGTTTTCCCAGTCACTAAGTTTACCTCACATCATTTTCAGAGTCAGTAAACCAAAGCACTGTGCTGTCAGCACACTTACCAAGACCAACACTCACCTTCTGGCAAGACCAGAAAAGCACCAAATCATCTCTAACCTGCTTAATGTCTAAGGAAGGCTTGCAAAATTCTGGCTGCCTTAGACAAGTAACCTCAGCAGCCAGGTGGTGAAGATCTGGAAGTGGCGAGCACAGGACAGGCATGATGAGGAGGCTCTGTGAGGTCTGTGTCTGTCCTCTTCCAGGTCAGACTCCCATCAGAGTCAGTGCTGGTTAGAAAGACGTGGGCACAGCAGTGCTGAACACAGTTTTGCTTTGCCAGCTTTGTAACAGAGCCCAGCCAAAACAGATGGCAAAGTCGGCTGGGTCCCACTCACTAGGTGACTGCACAGCAATGGAAGGATCCTTTGGTCTTGAAAAGAGAGTTCAGCAAGGACACAACACGAGGTGTTTCAGCCCCCCTAAAGGGGTGGCTCTGTTGTCTTGTAAAGCACAGCTCAAAGGCAGTCAAGTCAAAAGGAAAGGCCATTTTCAAGTGTCACTGTTTCTGCATCAAGTTATCTAATTGACAACATCAGGATGAGGGCCATAATGTATTTATCTACAGGGGTTTGAATGTATTCTCAATAGCTATAGATGTGCCTTACTGTGTGCTGATGGCTCAGACTACAGGCCCCGAGGAAGGAAGCACATCTATACAGAGTGCTCTTGGTGTACAGGAATTAGAGAACTACCAAAAAAATCATTCCAGTGTAGTGCCCTTTGGGAAGCTCCCATGCCTGTGAAACCTTCAGGGTCAAAGTGCTGGTCACTAAAACTACCCCACACTGTGCTAAACCATGTCAGAGTTGCAAGGGAAGGTTTGCTTGCTCTGTAAGGAAACTATTTTAAACCAGAGTATGGACTGAGCTACACACTGAGATTTTAATTTAAGCTCTCTGGCCTTCAAATTAAATGTCTTCATGAAAGCAGCTCAAATTTAAACTCTTCTTCTGTTAGGTGTGCCAGACTTAAACTTCAGTCTGATTCTGGCAAGGCTTTGAGGAGCTCACACAATATTTACAGACTCAAATCATATCTAAAGCAGTACCCAGGACCATGTGTGAAGTGAGACCTTCAGAAGTTTGCAGTCCAAGGAAGCACAACCTGCTGCACTGCAATCTAGAGAGATCTTGCATCTGAACATTTGCATGTTGAAAAAAAAAAAAAAACCCAAACCCACACAACTCCTAACTACTCACTTCAGACGCTGTATCTTACCTGCCTGTGTTTCACTGCTAACAATATTTATATCTTGACACAAACCCTGCTCAAGAGCAGCCGATTCTACTTTACCTTTCAAAAAGCTGACACTGGACATTAACTCCATACCACACCTGCCCATAACAAATCAACTGGTAGCAAACACCCTTTGACTGCATCTTTTTTACCTCAGCTTTTGCATCCTTCAGAAGCAAGATGAGCTTTGCCTAGAAATGCCCTTTCAATGCTCTGGGATTCTCATTCTTGACATTTAAAATGGCGTATACTTCTGTGATGCGATGCCTTCACTCACTTATAATTTTACCCTGTCATCCCAGTCTGAAACCACTTTGATTATGGTCCAGCACATCTGCAAAACAGTATCTGAGCCACTCGGCAGAGCCTTTCTGCTGCAGCCTAACACTGCTGTGCCATTCTGGAGGGGCTGGCCCACTAAGGCTTAACAAACAAGCATGCCATTCCATAGATACCAGCAACCTTTTTAAACACCAGGAATTGCTTTGTACAAAAAAACATCATGGTCTACATTGGTTGTGTCCTTCCTGCTCTGGATTCTTTCTGCCCTGTACAATACTCAAAGACAAGAAAATGTAATCCCTATTTAACAGAGCAAGTTATTCCCAAGAAAGAGATGTGAATGCAAATCAAAGGAGACCAAAACTCTATTGGTCGTGTTTTCAAAGGCCTGACCAAGTCTTATTCAGGCCTAGCCCAGCAGCAGGAAAAGAAACACCCAACAATGCTACCCCTACTCTCTGATTGTTTCTATGCACTGCCCACCTGCTCAAATAGTAACTCATCTCCCAGAAGTTTTTGAACCTCAGTTGTCACCCAGGAACACTTCTGGAGAGCCAATGCCACTTTTTATTACCACACAGACTGAAAATCAGCCTCTCTAAAGGCAGTGCCATTCCCTGGGAACCAGAGCTCGAGGTGCTGCCACCACAGTGCTTCAGACTGCAGCGAGTGCCCTGGCAGGCTGCATGCTTCCCACAACACAGCTCCTGTACACTGTGCCCAGCCTGCCTGGGCACGGCGCAGCTTGAGAGGTTCTTCACCAGATGATTTATTACCTAACGAAACCAAATAGAAACCCAAGGCAGGAGACCATCCCTTCCAACTGCATCCTGCTGCATTTACCCAATTCTAACTCAATGACATTCCCAGCCTGAAATCACAACCCTGAAGTGCCCTCAGTCTGCTTGCTGCCAGTTTCTGAGTAGTTCGTTGGTAAACCTGAAGTGTGGAGGTTCAGGGTAACAGCAAGCTGGTGTAATGTAATAGAAATACAGCTTGGCTTCTGCCCCAACATCCATAAGATAAACCACAATGAATAAATATCTAAAGCCCACTCTGAAATCTTAGTAACTCAAAATCCGGCGTCAGTAAGAATCCAGCTTCCAGTTATGATAAAAACCCTCTGGATAAGTGCCACATCTGCTGCTGCCCATTCTCTCCTCACCTGCAAAGGCCAGATTCTGGGGAGAACTCCAACTGCAAGAGGTTTCAGCAAGGTCACATCCATTTCCCCACTCCTTCACACAGAAAGGGCAGCAAGGCTGGAGAAGGGCCTGGAGCAGCTGGGGGTGAGGAGGGGCTGGGGGTGTGCACGCTGCAGAAGAGGAGGCTGAGGGCAGAGCTCATTGCTCTCTGCAGCTGCCTGAAAGGGAGGTTAGGGAGAGGAGGGGGCAGCCTCTGTTGCTTGGTGCCAAGGGACAGGAGCAAAGGCAATGGTTCCAAGCTGCCCCAGGGGAGGCTCAGACTGGACAGGAGGAAATATTTCTGCCCTGGAAGGGTTCTCAGACATTGGCACAGGCTGCCCAGAGGTGTTCAAGCAGCTGTGGTGCTTAGGGACATGGTTTAGTGTTGAGCCTGCAGTGCTGGGTTGAGGGTTGGACTGGATGAGTTTGGAGGGCTCTGCCAATTGGATGTGTTCTGTCATTCTGTGAAACAGATTTAAAACTTAAAGTTTTCCCAACAAAAAAAGAAAGTTCAGCAATTCTGCTGGGAACAGAGCAGGCAGGTAAAAGAAGCATCTTTCTGACACAGCATAGTGGGGCAGCAGACCACCTCTGTTATATTCAAAAACACCTCACTTCAGAAACCATTTAGGACAGACTAAAGTGTTACTGTCTCATGGGATACAGACCCCTTGTGTGCAGCCAAAGGTAGCAGTGAACTTTCCTAATGCTCCAGTCCCTTACACTGATGTATTTGCAGAGCAGGAACAGTGCTTCTTAGTAAACCAATCCATATGGAAAGTGCTGCACAGCAAAGCCTGTCATCAGCCCAACCTCCACTTTGGAGGAGTCATGTCTGTTACTCGAGTATGGCAGAGCTGGATCACCTTCATTACCTGAGCATGTGTGCCTAGCCAGCTGGCTCACTGGCATCGCAAAGAAGGGCTGTGGCCACACACAGCAGACCTAGCTCTCTAGAAGAGAGGTCAGCCTCAGCCTGCACTGTGCTGTCATTCAGCCCAGAAACTCCAACTGTCTGGAAATCTCGCCCAGCTACAGAAGAGCTGCACAGCATTCCAGGCAGAACACCTGTGAACAAAGAGTAACCTTCTCCAGAAGTGGTACCAGCAAAGAGAATAAGCTCAGTGTAATTAAGGACCTGATGCCAACCTGACAACAGAAAAGCTCAGCTCAATTCCTTCAGTAAGTCTTAGTCATTTTCCAATTCACACGAAAAGAATTCTGCAAGTAGTGCTGCTGGCTTAACACAACAGCAGGAGCTGACACTGGCAGCAGAAAGCATCTGTCCCTGTGCTAAGGGAACTCAATTTCACACCTAGCACCAGCCCCAAACGGATGAAACAAACAACAACGAATGGCAGCACAGGTGGTTAAGCCCTGGCACACATAGAAGTGCCCCAGGATGGCAAGAGACTTGCAAAACTAAATTTGGTTTGACTAAGAAAGGAGAGGAGGAAGGTAACAAATTCCAAATCCCTTAGGAGAGAAAAGACATCTCTTGGTGACAACCACAGCCTGAAAATAAACATTTTTGTTATGAAATGGTGAACCATTCAAACCACAACTAAACCCTGCAGAACCTTTCCGTTCCCCACCCCCAGTGGCATTTTACCATTCGGTCCTCTGAAAATCCTCACTTAGAAGCCGTTTTAGTGTAGGTACAGCCTGCAGTCTCCTGTTGAGGAAAAGCATTAACCAGAATGCTTCTCCTTTCAGTCAAAGACTCCAACACTTACTCCCCAGCAGGCAGCACTGGCAGTTTGATACTGAGGGGTTTAAGTTTAGCTTTCTCTTCTGAAACTATATTGGGGTTTTTTCAAGTCAAGCAGATGCCTTTGTGATCTCCACCACTGAGCATCAACATTACAGCCTGATCTGCACTCCAGTGCACTGGAGACTCACTGTAGCCTTCACATCCCTCTGCAGTGGCTGTGCTGAACACAACTCAAACTTCAACAAAATCACAGAAAGGTCTGGGTTGGAAGGGACCTCCAAAGCTCATCCAGTCCAAACTCCTGCACTCAGCAGGGACATCCTCCACTAGAGCAGGCTGCTCACAGCCCTGTCCAGCATCACCTTGTGTATCTCCAGGCATGGGGCCTCAACCACCTCCCTGGGCAACCTGTTACAGTGTTCCAGCAGCCTCCTGGTGCAGAACTTGTTCCTCACATCCAATCTCAATCTCTAGTTTGAAGCCAATTCTCCTTGTGCTATCATTTTGTATAAATCCCTTTCCATCCCTCTTGCAGGCCCCTTCGGGCACTGGAAGGTCACTTTTACACCTATTTCATAAAAACTTTCACTACAAAACTCTACTTTTCCCCTGAATCACTGTGCATGGCACAAACAGAACTCACTGGCTGCTACTTTTGGTTTTATTCTCATCAGTGCTTGGCCATGCAGCTCTTTCAGCTTGAAATTCAGAACTGCAGGCCCAGGGAGGGGGAAGGTTAGTAACTAGCATTTGATGATACTTCATGTGTCACCATCATAGTTCCCAACAAACTTCCAGAGCAGCAAAGTTTCCAGTTCCTACAAATCAGATTGCTAACAGCAAACCATCACACCCAAGTGTGACACAAAATCATGTTCGCATCATGTGCTATGCCTTTTCTGGCAGAAGCAGAATACAGTTTTACTCTCCTGGATCATCCTTCATGGTCTTAACCTCAAAGCATCCTGTTCTGCATGAATCATAGAATCAACACAGAACAGCTTAGGCTGGAGGACACCTCAGAAATTACCTATTCCAACCTCCCTGTCTGGGCGGAGACAGCTCTCAACTAGCCCAGGTAACTCAAGGGCCCACCCAACCTGGCCTTGAACATCTCCAGGGAGGAGACATCCACAACCTCTGAACAAACCATTCCAGTGTCTTGCCACCCTCATAGTGAAGAATTTCTTCCTCAGATCAAATCTAAACCTATTCTCATTCAACTGAAATCCATCTTCCCTTGTCCCATCAGTGTACACTCTTGTAAAATGTCCCTTCTGCAGCCTTCCTGCAGGTTCTCTTCAGGTATTGGAAGGCAGGTCTAAGGCCCCCCTGGAGTCTTCTCTTCTCCAGGCTGAACAACAACCCCAGCTCATTCACACTGTCCTCATAACAGAAGTGTTCCTCTCCTTCACTCCTAAAAATAGTAAGACCTCACCCACTTTCACAGGGCCCACGAGTGAAAGCAGATGCCTGACCACCCCAGAAGGCCACCACGACACACATGTGCCACTGAAGAAAGTCCTCCTTAACCCCAGATTCTCCTTTTGCCCTGTTTGACACTTCAGGCTCTCAGGATTCCATTTGCATTTCCGCTGTAGACAGAAGGCAGCAGTCTGGAGGACATTGCTCTCTGCTTTCCAGCACAGCAACTGCAGCAGCAAGATTTGCTCTTTTCAGAATCCAAGGTTTCTCCTGCTACATGGCATTCCTACTATTAAAAGTAACATTTTGATGCCAGGGGTTCCTTGTTGGGATCAGTGCTTTTACAGGGGTGTGCCCAGATACCTAAACATCTAAAAACTCATTTTCTACACTTCACCAGAAGTGGGTTTGGTTAACTAGCCAATACTCACTGACATTTCCATTTCTTCTGAGAGTTTTCCCATTAGATTTCCAATTAGCCTCATTTCACTTCAATGTCCAATTATCTAGGCGGGGAATTCACAGTAACAGTAGAAGCAGAAGTTGCTGGTTGAAGCTTGGAAGCCTCACAGCAAATTCAGCAATGAAAAGCCAGCCCTGCACAGCCAGCCCTGCACAGACTCCCAAATGCTTTGAGCAGAACCCCAATCTTCCCATACCATCTGCAATTTCATCTAACGCCTCTTCGCCAACCTCAAGCACTCAATTCCTGTTTTGGGAACGCACGAACGAACACAGGTATTTGCCAGCCATGGAATGCAGCCAGCTTAACTCACTAAAAGATTGGTTTGAATACTGTGTGAGAGCTGGAACAGGACAGAGCAATAGCAGCCAAGTTATCCACACAATTATCTCCTCATACTCTTCATCTTATTTAAATTCCTGACTATGACAGACTGCTACAGCACAGCTCTAAGTGTTTCTGTCAGATGGGTTTTTTTCAAGATATGCATTTTCCCCCATTACATGGAAACTGAGTTACCTTTCATGGAGCTGAAATAACAGGAGCTGCCAAACGACTCAGTGCTCCTCCTCTGCCCAGCTTGCCCCAGGCACTCTGCCAACTACACTGCACTCACTTGGGCAGGAGCTCTCTACCAGACAGCAAGAGGAATCTGACCAGCAAAGGGTCTTCCTAAAGAGAACTGGCAAGAGGAGAACAGAAGATTGCTGCCTGGTGGTGACAGCAAACAGGCACCAAACCACCTCGCACACCTCTTCCCTGTGTCACTCACTAAAACTGTCCAAGTTTTGTTTCCTAATAAAATATCTTTATAAAGAAGACAAACATTTCAAGTTGTCAGGACTTTTTTTTTTTCTATTAAATCTCTAGCACAGAAACATTTGCCTTACTACAAGGTGAAAAGTTCCCAGACAGTCCTCAACATTGTTGATCCCTTAGAGGAACCAGGACCTTCAGACACATTCACCACTTATGTGCATAAAAATCACACTCATCACCCAAGCAAATGCACTTTGATCCCATCTGTATGACAGGTCATTAATACAGAAGCATCAGGAATTACTCCTGTGTCATAGTTAGAGATGGACTTCATCAGCAAATTGCTTTTTCACCCAAATCACTGCAGATAAGCATCTGGGAGAGCTATCTGCCTCTTTAATTACCTCATGGTTTCAAGAAGCAAGTACAACTAGAAAAGCAATCATGCAGGGGGGAAATGACAAGTTCTGGTGCAGTCATTTCAACAGCAGTTCAGTGGCTGAACTGCATCAACCAAACGAAAAATCATGCCTCAGAGTTCAACACAAAGCCTGAAAAACTATATTCAGATACAAGCAAGTGCTCATATTTCCTTTAGCAGAGGACTGAACAGCCATTAATGCTGAACTTGTCTAGATTGCTGTGGAACATTCACTTACCCTCTCCCCATTTCTGGGGTTTCCTCTGGCTGGTTTTGAAGCACCTTTGGAGGAATTAAGCCTTGTTTGCAAAGGCAGCAGGTTCATTCCCCACATTTGTGAAATACTCCAATCACACACACCTGGTACACACAGCAATCCCTGGACTGAAGTTCTTACTCTCTACCTACCTCCACCTTCAATAGACACACAACTGCTAGTTTGTTCCTCACATCACTACTCAAGAGGCAACAAGACACAGAGAGGTGAGACTGAAAGGAGGGGAGAAAAGAGCATATTCCTTGGCCCCGGAAATTTGTGCAGGAAAGAAGTTTGGGTTCCTTGGCCCTTTTTCCTTTTTTTTTAAAAAAAAAAAAAAAAACAAAAACAAAAACCAAAAACACAAAAGTGTAGGGCAAAAGAGATGAAGGCAAACACATCTCTGCCATGCATGGCAAGAGAGGTCCTACAAGCAAGGCCTGTGCAAACTATCTGCCTTCTGGCTTGTCAGACACAGCAAGTTCTGGCTCCAGCCCTGGAGGGTAAGAAGCCTTCTGATTATTCATGAGTTAAAAGTAAAGGCAGAAAAGCAGTCCAGCAAACAAACCCTGACCACCACCAAAGCAGAAGCCTGGCAACATCAGAGAGCCTGCTCAGCAACACTGCAACAGGAAAGTGTCAGACAAACTAATTCACCAAGAAATTGCTCTAACCCTGGGGCAGCTGCAATCCAGCACCAGCTGTTGTAAGGCACATGTCAAGCCAGGGCTGAGCTGCCTGCAGCATCTGGACTGTGGCTTGTGTTTTGTATTTTAGCACTACTTTCTGCAAGGGCTGGGAGTGACAGGACATGGGGCAATGGCTTCAAGCTGGAAGAAAGCAGATTGTGACTGGAGATGAGGAAGAAGTTCTTGACAGTGAGGGTGGGGAGACACTGGAACAGGCTGCCCAGGGAGGTTGTGGATGTCCCCTTCCTTGAGGTGTTCAAAGCCAGGTAAGATGGGGCCTTGTGCAACCTGGGCTGGTGGGAGGTGTCCTTGGCCATGGCAAAGGGGTTGGAACTGGATGATCTTTAAGGTGCCTTCCAACCCAAACCATTCTATGATTCTGTCCTTGAAGCTCAAACTACTCTTCCTACATTTTCTCAGTCTGTAAAGATACCTACAGGAAAGTCCCAGTGCCCTGCCTGCCCTGGACAGCACTAGAGAGCACCGCTGCCCACCAAGGTCTGGCAGGATTGGCATTTTTCATAAACAAGTCACACAGTAATAGCTAATTCTACCAGCTTTAGTAAACTGTTAGCATTTGCTCTGGTTTTTGTTGCTTTTTGTTTTTAATTTTAAAAAAGCACTTTTAGCCACAGCAGCTAAGGCCTCCTTTCTCATTTGGTTTTGATCCTAAGAAAATGTATAGCCTTCAGCTGAGAGGAACATTCAAAAGGCAAAGCTGACTTTAACTCAAACTATAAAGGACAAAGGTGGGATTAAGCACTGGTTTATAAGCACCTACACTACTCTAGACATGGACTTGCTTCAGTCTTCTCTGGGATCAAATGGGAGGTACTGTTGGAAACAGGAGCTTACCACCTGTTTTTTTAATTTAGTTTGCAATGACCAAGTCAAGGATGTTTTTAGGGTTTCTTTCACCCTTAGCAGATTCAAGATAGCAATACACACCCAAAAACATTTGCCATGGCAGCAAAATCACAGCAAATCACTTGGCTGCCTGCTGTCTCTTCATTGCTAGCCTTCTCTTCCCTCTGTCACTAGCTCCTTCTGCAACACCCTTCCCAGGGCTGCAGCACCAGCCAGGCTGTTCATGCACTTTAAACAAATGCTCTGGCAGTGGCAGCAGGCTTGCCAGCATCGCTCTGATGATCTAAGGGAAAACTTCAGGCACCAGCAGAATCATTGGCTGGGCTTTGTTTGGCTTTTTCAGGGCCACAGGCTCGAAGGGCAGACTCAGCACATCCCCTGAGCCGGGCAGTCACCTGCTCACCCCCCCGTCAGGTGAAGCGTGAGGGCATGCACAGATGCCAGCACACTCAGCCACCCAAGGCCTCAGCAAGAGTCACAGCAGCCAGGCTCCTAATTCTGAGCTCTGGCAGCAGTTCTGACACTCCTCTAGTTCAAAGAAGCATCCATGCTAGAGACTGAGGAAAAAGAACCAGACTGCTCTGGCTGCTTACACACAGCACTGCTAAACCCCCTTGCAGTAGTTTAAGGCTTGTTGGACAATTCCAATAAGAGAAATCAGGACTTGCCAGAAATTCCAGTGCAGAATGTAAATAAATTAGAGCACTGGATGTAAAAGAATAGTGATGATAAAGTCTCTATCATTCATTGGTTTGTTAAGAGGGACAAAACAGCAATATATAAGCAATTTGGCTCTCTTAGCTCTGGGGCTCTGGCTCTGTCGCTGTTCCTTCACCTCTCAGACTCCTCCACACCAGGTACTAACCTTCTGCTGGTAACATCTGAGTCTTGCTGGTTCTCTGTCTGGGGGAAGACAAGGTGGTGATGTTGGCCCCTTCTCAGCTTTCTCTGTCCAGGGGGAGGAGTGGATTTCTGTATTCTCTCTCAGTTGTAAATAATTGTATGTAAGTGTAAATACCTGTAACTACAATTGTACACACGCTTGTACATGTCTGTGCTGCAAAACACAGCTTGGTCTTACTGCCCAACCTTCTGAACTAGTCTGGTGTTTCCATTTTATTTGGGGGTAGTTTCTCAACCCACCACAACCCTCCTTACTCCCTGGTCATTTACTGGAGACTGTAGAGCTTACAGCTGTAAAGAGCAACTCTGTAAATGATCCAGAAGCAGAAATCATCACCTCTGTAAGGAAATCTTCACAACAGATGCTTTACTCCAGGTCATCGAATAGGGGACAATGCACAAGGTTTCCTTCATTGTTTTACAGACTAACCATAGAAAATCACTATTCAATTCCCAGTTCTTCTTTTCATGCCTTCTCAGAGAGAAAAGCTACTCTTCCATTTCTCATTTCAGGTCTGACAGTGACATGCCTCCAAGAATCTAACAGATACACCTCAATAAGCCAAGACTGCTCCTGAAACATGGAAAGAAAGAACATGGAAATGGAACTGTCCAAGGTGGGAGGGTAAGGGGCAAAGAAAAACCTCACATACCCTTGAGAAACATCAAGAGAAGAAAAAAAAAAAAAAAAAGACTGGTGCTGAAGACTGTACACAGCTTTAAGTCTCACCTACTTGAGTGTCTGACTGCTGAAAGCAAGCTGGTTTGCAGACACTCTCACTTTGATGGAGAGGGAAGCAGAAAATAATGGAATTCATCTCTACTTTTTGAGTAACCTAAGGCATATGGAGGGACAGGATCATACCCCTGTGGAGACCAACACCAGGATATGACCCTAGGATCACCTGGATAGGGACCTAGACAGGATAGAGAAGTGGGCTCAGAACCTCATGAGGTTAAATAACATCAAGTGCAAGGCCCTGCACCCAGGTCAGGACAAGTCTTGTCTTCAATGCAGCATGAGGGATGGCATCAAAGAGAGCAGCCCTGCAGAAAAGGACTTGGAGGTACTGGTGGACAAAAAGCTGGACAGGAGCCAGCAATGGGCACTGGCAGCCCAGAAGGCTAATGGCAGCCTGGGCTGCATCCAAAGCAGCATGGCCAGAGATGGAGAGAGAGGATCCTGCCCCTCCGTTTTGGAGAGACCTTACCTAGAGCACTGTGTCCAATTCTGGAGTCCTCAACACAGGAAGGCCATTGACCTCCTGGAGGAGGGCACCAATGAGGAAGGTTGGAGCACCTCTCCTGAGAGAACTGGGGCTGTTCAGTCTGGAGGGCAGACCTTAGAGCTGCATTTCCATACCTGAAGGGGACCTACAGGAAGGCTGGGGAGGGGCTGTTCAGAAGGACCTGTGCTGAAAGGATGAGGGCAATGGTTTGAAACTGGAGCAGGTAGATTTAGGTTGGCCATCAGGAGGGAGCTCTGCATAGTGAGAGTGGTGAGATGCCCTCCATCAGAGAGATGGTGGAGGCCCCAGCCCTATAGACATTCAAGGTCAAACTTTCTGAGCAACCTGATCTAGTTGGAGATGTCCCTGCTGACTGCAGTGAGGTTGGACAAGACAATCTCCAAGGGTCCCTTTCAACCTGACAGGTTCTGTGATTCTATAACCCCCAGGCACAACAGCAGTGCAGCTAATTTTGCATGCTGTTTATCTGCAAGCATCCCACTTGGACTCTAACAATTTCTAGAATTCCCAAGTGAGCTGCAATTGCTTTCCTGAAAAGGTTCTGGCTCACTACAGCACTCAGTAACCATCTGAGCAAAACTAAAAAATAAAAATTGAAAATACTTCAACATTTATAAGCAAAGATTTCAGAGCACATCACTGACTTAATCCATCAGCCTACGGACTCAGCCTCCAATTCATGCCAGTCAGGGATGGCACAGCAAGGCAAAACACTGCTGCACTATCACAGACTGACCAGGGGTGCCACTTCTTTCAGTGAAAGATCACTGCCCTAAGGTGTGCAGCACAGCCTGCTGGGTGAACTCCTGCCTCAAACCAGAAGTTGGAGATGTTGTTGGTAAAACCTCTACCTAACAGCACCCACAGACCTTCAGTGCTCTGCCACCACATACAGGCTGTACAACAAAACATTCTGAACATAAGGCTCTGGGATTGCTGAGCACAAAACAATCAAAACTCAGGATGCTGCAGTCACAGAATGACAAAACACATCCAGTTGACACAGCCCTCCAAGCTCATCCAGTCCAAGCCTCCAACCAGCACTGCAGGCTCAGCACCAAACCATGTCCCTAAGCACCAGGACCACAGCTGCCTGAACACCCCCAGGAATGGGCACTGCAGCACTGCCCTGGGCAGCCTGTGCCAATGTCTGAGAACCCTTCCAGGGCAGAAATATTTCCTCCTGTCCAGCCTGAGCCTCCCCTGGGGCAGCTTGGAACCACTGCCTCTGCTCCTAGTCCTTGGCACCAAGCAGCAGAGGCTGCCCCCTCCTCACTGCCACCTCCCTGCAGGCAGCTGCAGAGAGCAATCAGCTCTGCCCTCAGGCTCCTCTGCTGCAGCTGCACCCCCCCCAGCTCCCTCAGCCCCTCCTCACCTCCAGCTGCTCCAGGCCCTTCTCCAGCCTCTGCCCTGATCTGGACAGGATGCAACCCCTCAGTGTCCTTCCTGCAGTCAGGGGCCCAGAGCTGAGCACAGCACTCAAAGGTGTGGCCTCCCCAGTGCTGAGGATGAGGAGGGGATCATTCCCTCCTGTCCCTGCTGCCCAACCTGCTTCTGACCCAAGCCGGGATACCAGTGGCATTCTTGGCCACATGGGCACTGCTGGCTCATGCTCAGTGACTGCCAACCAGCGCCCTCAGCTCCCTCTCCCACTTGCAGCTTTCCAACCACACATCCCCAAGGCTGTATCTCCCCATGTGGTTGCTGTGACCCAGGTGCACACCTGGCACTTGGCCTTGTTGAACTCCATCCAATAAGCCTTGGCCCATGGGTCTGACCTGTCCAGATCCTGCTTGTAAAGTTTCCCTACCTTCTAGCAGCTGGGCACAGTCACCCAGCTTGGTGTCATCTACACAAACGTCTTCAGAAAGAGAACAAGAAATCTCTTTACCATAACCCAACTAGAAGAAAGAACACACCCAGAACACACCCAGCTACTACTAATGTATTAGAAAACCAAATCCCTCTGCCACAATCAGCCAGAGGACTCCTCACCCTTTTATTCTTTGTGGCATTCTACAGCTCAGAAAGCAAACGGACACAGGTGCATCACAACCAGCACTTTCACCTAGCCCCAGGTCTCTGAAGCTTCCTCAGATTGAGTTTTCATCCCTCAGAGGTCTCACAATCCAACCTGGGGCACCACAGAGCACAGGTTTTACTGAACCTCTGAGAAGCTTTAACAAGAATTGATCCAAGGACAGCTTCCAGCAGCGAGTATAGAAAAGTCTGCCCAGTTAAGACTTCACTAAAACAAACTTATGCCATTGTTTCTTTCCAGGTCTTGGCTCTTAGAGAATCACAGAATAGTTTGAGTTGGAAAAGCCCTCTAAGATCATCCAGTCCGACCACTGACCCACCACCACCACAGCCATTAAACCTCAAGTGCCATGGCCACACCTTTCTTGAACGTCTCCAGGCATGGGGACTCCATCACCTTCCTGGGCAGCCTCTGCCAATCCCTGACCACTCCTGCAGCAAACAAGTTTTTCCTCCTCTCCAACCTAAGCCTCCCCTAGCACAATCTCAGGCCATTGCCTCTCCTTCTCTCACCTGAGACTAGGGAGAAGAGACCAATCTCCACCTGGCATCAGCCTCCTCTCAGGGAGCTGCAGAGAGCAATGGGGTCTCCCCTCAGCCTTCTCTCCTCCACACTAAACACCCCCAGCTCCCTCAGCTGCTCCTCCCCTGCCTTTATCCTCCAGATCCACCAGCTGGGGAAGCCCAGCTTTGTTGCCCTTCTCTGAACCTGCTCCAGTCCCTCACTGTCCTTCTTGGAGTGAGGGGTCCAAAACTGAATCCAGGATTCAAGGTGCAGAGTACAGGGGCACAATCACTGCCCTATCCTGCTGGCCACACCATTGCTGCTCCAGGCCAGGCTGCTGCTGCTGCCATTCCTGGCCACCTGGGCACACCTTGGCTCCTGTTCTGCTGGTTATCAACCAGTATCCCCAGGTCTTTCTGCCTGGCTATTTTCCAGCCACTCTTTCCCAAGTCTGGAGCTTTCATGCAGTTGCTGTGACCCAAGAGCAGGACCCAGCACTTGACCTTGTTGAATCTCATACAACTGACCTCAGCCCACAGAACCAGCCTGGCCAGGTGCCTTTGCAGAGCCATCCCTACCCTCCAGAAGATCAACTCTGCTACCCACTGTGGTGTCATCTGCAAACATCACTCAATCTCCTCATCCAGATAATTGATAAAGATGTTAAACAGAACTGGCCCCAGTGCTGAGCCCTGGGGAACACCACAGGTGACCAGCTGCCAAGTGGAGTTGACCCATTCACTGCTGCTCTTTGAAGCCAGCCACCCAGATAATTCTTAATCCAGCCAAGTGTCCACCCAGCCAAGCCATGAGCAGCCAGTTTCTCCACGTGGATGCTGTGGGAGAGTGTCAAACCTTTCCCTCATCCACTCAGCAGGTCACCTTGTCATAGGAGATCAGTTTGGTGAAGAAGGACCTGTCCTTCATAAACCCATGCTGACTGGGCCTGATTTGCCTGGTTGTCCTCCACATGCTCCATCATGGCACTTAACATGATCTGCTCCATGACCTCTCCCAGCACTGAGGTCAGACCGACAGCTCTGTAGTTGCCCACATCCCCCTTTTGGGCTTTCTTGTAGCCAGGCATCACATTTGCCAATCTGCAGCCAGGTGGGACCTCCTCAGTTACCCAGGACTGCTGGGCAGTGATGGAAAGTAGCTTGGTGAGGACTTCCACCAGCGCCATCAGTACCCTTGGGTGTAACCCACCCAGCCCCACAGGCTTGTGTGTAAGTGGTGCAGCAAGTCACTGACCAGCACCTCTTGCAAGAGACCTCTGCCTACACAGAGGCTGAAATAAAACTGTCCAACCTTTTATTACTCTGTTTCTTCAGTTCAGGAAGATCAGGCCCTGGGTGTGCTCACTGTAAGCAGCACAGCCACGCTGCAAGTTTCTCCTCTTTTCATGGCTACATCCCCTGCTTGCTCTTTTCTCTGCAGAGGCTCCCAAATAACAATGTTTCCTTAGTTTTGGCAATACAAGGCAAAGCCAAATGGAAGTGAAGCCAGGCTGGTTAGAAGATTCTTGCTCACTGCAGCCTCCTTCTGTTACTCAAAAGGCATGTAATTCTTTGAAAGCACAGAGAGAATTTCAGCCTGTGTAACAACTCAGATCCAGGAATTTTTGTATAGACACATCCAAACAGGAGGCTCAGCAAGCATCCATCTACACCCAGGCACACAGGAGCAACCAGCTGCACACAGGAGGAATGTGTGTAGTAAAAGTTCTTCAGAAAGGAATTGGTAGATTTCAAGTCAAATTCAACTTGCAAACCAACATTTCTCCTGCAGAAGGCAGAGGACAAACTGAGCTATACAAACAAAAGCACAGCTTGCAGGACAGATGAAATAACACTCCTCTTCCCGGGCATCAGCAGAGCTCAACTTGAGTGACATGACTGATTTGAGGCAACAAGCTATGAAGGATGGACAGCACATAGAGACTCCAGGGGAGAGCAAGAACAGATCAAAGTTTAAAATCACATGAGTTAAGTGCAGAGAGATTTTATGTTATTTAACACAAGAGAGAAGGTAACAGTCTGCAATGTGGTTCTAAGGATGGCAGCACCAAAAAAGGGAACACTGAACTCAGATACGATGCCTAAACCAAGCAGCCAGTGCAACTCCACTGAGTAAAAAACACCAGTTGCTTTACCACAACTTTCTTTATCTCTTAGCTCTTCCCAAGCAGCTGAGTGCCCCCTTCACCCCCAGGTTACTTATTTCAACAGGCAACACTGAGGGGGCCATAGAAAAGTCTTCTCATTCTAAGGACTGCAGTTGGCTCGGCATGCCAGGGAGCTTCCAGCAACAGAGACCTAAGCAGTTCTTAAAGCCAACAGTCAGAAATGGCACAAGGACAGCTGAATTTGCCTGAGAGAAAGGAAGAGCAGGAGGCAGAACCAGATCTGTTGAGATTTCTTTCAGCCCTACTTTTCAAAAAGCATTAGGATGTCATAGAGAATTTGAGGAAGAAGTGCTGGTAAAAGGCAGCAGTAACTACTGGGTTAGAGCTCAAGCTTTGTCACCCAGGGAAGGAAGGCACTGCACTCTGGCTTCTGCTCCCACAACAATTGGCTTCCTGCCTACCAACAACAATAATAATTGATCCTTCGTGCACTGCTCCAATTCAAATATCCTACCATGTGTTGAATCCTCAAGTATTTAAGTACTTCATAGTCACAGAGAACATTTCTGTGCAAGATGCTACAGGTACTATAGCTGGTTCTAAACCAGGAGACTTGAATTCTTGGCTTTCAAAAGAAGATCTTTAAAAAAAAAGCAGAAAATCATTCATCACAGGCAACAGAGGTGCACGCCTCACTGCAAATAAAGCCACTTGCTCAATTAAGGAGAATCAAAGACGAGTGGCAGTGTCTGTTACATCAGCTTCATTAACCTGGTCAAAGAAGTTACTTTCTAGAAACAAGCAGAATTTGATCATTTATGCTGCGTGTATACCAAATTCTAGAAACTTGTTTATTGCCATTATTTGTTCAGTTCTGAGCCCCTCACTGCAGGAAGGACACTGAGGAGCTAGTGTCCAGAGCAGGGCAGCGAAGCTGGAGAAGGGCCTGGAGCAGCTGGGATGTGAGGAGAGGTTGAGGGAGCTGGGGGGGTGCAGGCTGCAGCAGAGGAGCCTGAGGGCAGAGCTGATTGCTCTCTGCAGCTGCCTGNTTTGGCAATACAAGGCAAAGCCAAATGGAAGTGAAGCCAGGCTGGTTAGAAGATTCTTGCTCACTGCAGCCTCCTTCTGTTACTCAAAAGGCATGTAATTCTTTGAAAGCACAGAGAGAATTTCAGCCTGTGTAACAACTCAGATCCAGGAATTTTTGTATAGACACATCCAAACAGGAGGCTCAGCAAGCATCCATCTACACCCAGGCACACAGGAGCAACCAGCTGCACACAGGAGGAATGTGTGTAGTAAAAGTTCTTCAGAAAGGAATTGGTAGATTTCAAGTCAAATTCAACTTGCAAACCAACATTTCTCCTGCAGAAGGCAGAGGACAAACTGAGCTATACAAACAAAAGCACAGCTTGCAGGACAGATGAAATAACACTCCTCTTCCCGGGCATCAGCAGAGCTCAACTTGAGTGACATGACTGATTTGAGGCAACAAGCTATGAAGGATGGACAGCACATAGAGACTCCAGGGGAGAGCAAGAACAGATCAAAGTTTAAAATCACATGAGTTAAGTGCAGAGAGATTTTATGTTATTTAACACAAGAGAGAAGGTAACAGTCTGCAATGTGGTTCTAAGGATGGCAGCACCAAAAAAGGGAACACTGAACTCAGATACGATGCCTAAACCAAGCAGCCAGTGCAACTCCACTGAGTAAAAAACACCAGTTGCTTTACCACAACTTTCTTTATCTCTTAGCTCTTCCCAAGCAGCTGAGTGCCCCCTTCACCCCCAGGTTACTTATTTCAACAGGCAACACTGAGGGGGCCATAGAAAAGTCTTCTCATTCTAAGGACTGCAGTTGGCTCGGCATGCCAGGGAGCTTCCAGCAACAGAGACCTAAGCAGTTCTTAAAGCCAACAGTCAGAAATGGCACAAGGACAGCTGAATTTGCCTGAGAGAAAGGAAGAGCAGGAGGCAGAACCAGATCTGTTGAGATTTCTTTCAGCCCTACTTTTCAAAAAGCATTAGGATGTCATAGAGAATTTGAGGAAGAAGTGCTGGTAAAAGGCAGCAGTAACTACTGGGTTAGAGCTCAAGCTTTGTCACCCAGGGAAGGAAGGCACTGCACTCTGGCTTCTGCTCCCACAACAATTGGCTTCCTGCCTACCAACAACAATAATAATTGATCCTTCGTGCACTGCTCCAATTCAAATATCCTACCATGTGTTGAATCCTCAAGTATTTAAGTACTTCATAGTCACAGAGAACATTTCTGTGCAAGATGCTACAGGTACTATAGCTGGTTCTAAACCAGGAGACTTGAATTCTTGGCTTTCAAAAGAAGATCTTTAAAAAAAAAGCAGAAAATCATTCATCACAGGCAACAGAGGTGCACGCCTCACTGCAAATAAAGCCACTTGCTCAATTAAGGAGAATCAAAGACGAGTGGCAGTGTCTGTTACATCAGCTTCATTAACCTGGTCAAAGAAGTTACTTTCTAGAAACAAGCAGAATTTGATCATTTATGCTGCGTGTATACCAAATTCTAGAAACTTGTTTATTGCCATTATTTGTTCAGTTCTGAGCCCCTCACTGCAGGAAGGACACTGAGGAGCTAGTGTCCAGAGCAGGGCAGCGAAGCTGGAGAAGGGCCTGGAGCAGCTGGGATGTGAGGAGAGGTTGAGGGAGCTGGGGGGGTGCAGGCTGCAGCAGAGGAGCCTGAGGGCAGAGCTGATTGCTCTCTGCAGCTGCCTGCAGGGAGGTGGCAGTGAGGAGGGGGCAGCCTCTGCTGCTTGGTGCCAAGGACTAGGAGCAGAGGCAGTGGTTCCAAGCTGCCCCAGGGGAGGCTCAGGCTGGACAGGAGGAAATATTTCTGCCCTGGAAGGGTTCTCAGACATTGGCACAGGCTGCCCAGGGCAGTGCTGCAGTGCCCATTCCTGGGGGTATTCAGGCAGCTGTGGCCTTGGTGCTTAGGGACATGGTTTGGTGCTGAGCCTGCAGTGCTGGGTGGAGGCTTGGACTGGATGAACTTGGAGGACTGTGCCAACTGGATGTGTGCTGTCATTCTGTGATACTTTGTCAAAGCGACAGCAACAGCTTTGCCTGTTACATCACATACTGTAATGCAGTAACAACTCAGTACAATCTGTTGCTCCTGACACTTACACTCCCCAATATTTAAAGCCATTATTAAACCAATAGAAAAAGGCCCACCCACAAGAGCTCAATTAACCCCTCCCAAGCATCCCAAGACAGTCATCACAGCACATGATTAGACAGATTAAGCAAATCTTGCATGAACTGCTAGCCAGTAGCCCAGCTTCCAATACAGTCGTGTTCCAGAAGGTATGGCTACAACCCCAGACTGCCAGCCTGACTCACTTCTCTGGTCAGTCCCCAGCCAAGTCCCTGGCAATAGTTTCCACCACCATGCTTTCTCATTAAGTCACAGAACACCAAAAAAACCTGAGTGGGGAGATTAAGATCCAACCTTCTGCACACTATGAAGTATTCACTTCATACTCAAACTCTATCCTGCACAGTTGTTAGTTCTGCTTTAATCATTTGCTAACCACATGACTGACAGTGTAAGCTCCTGCACCTGGGTAGGCACAATGCCAAGCACAGCTCCAGGCTGGGTGGTGAATGACTGAGAGCAGCCCTGAGGAAAAGGACTTGGGGGTCTGGGGTGATGAAAAGCTCAAGATGAGGCTGCAGTGTGAGTGCAGCCCAGACAGCAACTGTGTGCTGGGCTGCAGCAAGAGCAGTGTGGGCAGCAGGGCAAGGGAGGGGATTCTGCCCCTTTGCTGTGCTCTCCTCAGACCCCAGCTGCAGTCCTGGGTGCAGTTGTGGAGCCCCCAGCACAGGAAGGACATGGAAGTATTGGAGCCAGTCCAGAGGAGGCCACATAGATGCTGAGAGGGCTGCAGCAGCTGTGCTGTGAGGACAGGCTGAGAGAGTTGGGGCTCTGCAGCCTGGAGAAGAGAAGGCTTCCAGACCTTGGAGTAGCCTTCCAGGATTTGAAGGGGGCTACAGGAAGGCTGGGGAAGGACTATTGACAAGGTCTTGCAATGACAGGACAAGAGGCAATGGGTTTGAACTGGCGGAGGGGAGATTTAGACTGGATGTTAGGAGGAAGCTGTTTGCAGTGAGGGTGGTGAGACACTGGCACAGGTTGTCCAGGGAGGTTGTGGCTGCTCCCTCCCTGGACGAGGCCTTGAGTGACCTGTACTAGTGGGAGTCCCTGCCACCCCCCCTGCAGGGGGTTGGAACTGGATGATCCTTGAGGTCCCTTCCAACCTTACCATTCTATGATTCTATGACAGGCGCAGCAAATCAAACATGAAAGTCTGTGAAATTGAGGGGTTTAATAAGCTATGAGCAGAGTCTTCTTAGAGATACGAGGGAGACACAGGCTTTGCTACCTCCTCACTCTTTCCTCATTGCTTGCTGCTGGTAAGTTGATACACTTAGGGAGAAGTTACGTTCTGACGATCTCAAACATGCAAGGAGAGCAACTGCTTCACTTCACAAGGTACCCATCTGTTTAGAGGGAGCAAGCGTGGACAGGAATGAAACAGAAAACACAGAAAAAGACACCATAGCACACTCAGGTAAGGTACCTCCTATGGTAAGACATTTGGGATAACAGCAATAAGTGCCAGACAGCAGCCTTCCCTGAGCTGGGATCTCTGCTAGTGCTCCAGTTCTCTGTATCTGTTTAACACCACAGCCCCACTTCACCAGCTGTCCTGCAAAGCTATTATGCAAGATGTTTGTTTACCAACTCCACCACAAATCTCAAGACAACCAAAACAAAAGCCTGCTTCAATGTACTGCAAACAAATCAGAGCTGTCCCACAAGAGATCCCTGGAAGCCTGTAAGGTTAGCAGACAGCAAGCACAGACAGCAGTGCTGACAGCCTGGCACAGGGCCTGATGCAGACTTCCACACCCCACTGCAAACCTCACGGTGCTTATTTGCACTCTAATGGATGGAGTACACCATAAGCAAAAAAAAACAAAAGAGTGGGATGTCTTCTTGGTATAGGCTAAATTCCATCTCAGTTCAGGCATCACACAGCACTGCCAGTACACCACTGCTTCTCCTCTGCCCAAGCCCTGCCTGCTTCCCTTTGTTGGTTGAGGCTACTCCAAGCACTAACATACAGGTGCTGAAAACAACACTACATGGAAAATAGGTTTTCATCAGGAATTATCCCCAAAGAGGTTTTTATCTTGTAGAAGAATCCATGTTGCATGAAAAATAAATATGGAAGAAACAAACCAGAAAGGAGTAGAGTGGATTAATAAAATGCATCCAAGGCTCCTGAAAACTCACATCAAAAAAGATAATGACCCAACTCGATTAGAGCATTGCCATGAACCACAGGCTGATTAGCAATGGCCTCTAAGATATATATAAATATGCAAACAAGAGATCAAGGGGTACCCTGGCCAACTTTAACACTTCACAAACTACAGCTTATAACTTTTGGTTTCACCTCTTCCCACTCCCCAACCCCAATGAAAAGTTAAAAATTATTCCGATTATCTTTGCCAAAGAATTCCAGATGTGTATCGTTCACAGCTGGGGAGACAGCTTAGCTGTCTGAACACCTAAAGGGGTACAATCTAAGTGTTATGACTATGAAACTGTTCTTCCAGGTGAAATCCAACCAAAAAGAGCCCAAAAATCTGAAGCTAGTACATTTAACACACTTTCAAAAGGAGGGGAGTTAATTTGACTGGCAGCAGGATTAGACTAAACTTTTTCTAATCTGGGCTACTAGATTAGAAAAAAAAAATAATATTGAACTCATGCAAAACCTCAAGAAACAGCATTAATAATTTAATGACATGCACAAAATTCAGGGTCTCCAACTTACTCCAAAAGCACAACACATCTGTCTGTTTCACATACCATATATTCCTTCCCACTCTGAATCTTTGGATGGTGGAGAAAGAAAATAAAGCAAGTCACTGTAATGTGCAAGAACCTCTAAGGCAAAACTTTCCCACTTAAGACAGTGGCCACATGGGCAGCAGCACAGCTTTGATCTCTGCAGAAAGTACTGAGCTGAGGCCTACTCAAACTTTCTTATCCACAGCTGTTTCTCCTATTTGACTTTTACACTGCAGTCATGTGCCACAGAGTATTTCAGATCAGATCAAATTAGGGAGAAAAGCCTCTCCTGGTTTAAAAAAATAAAACAATCAGTCCAAACAGTTGGGCTGAAATAAGACTTTTGCCACGCTGAAGGTGGCTAAGCACTTGAAATTTGATATTGCTATACTGTCACCATAAATTTTGCACCAATTCTGCTTAGAACTTCTTTGCTCAAATTCTAGCAATCCTTTCTTGAATTCCTCTCAATAAAGACCCCATTTTTCTATTTTACTCAAGAACACGGATCTAGAAACTTATTTATTACACTCCTTGAGCACAGAATTGCAGCCATTGTATTGACAAACATAGACTGCCTGCTTTCTACAGCCCTCAACTTCTAGTTTGAAGTGGATCTTGGATAACTTTAGAGGTGAGGTTTCTAATGAATTAGATGCCCACATCCATTTAAAACATAAGCATGTTACTCATCAGCCCAAAGATAAGAAACACCTGGTCCAGACCTAAATCTCACTGATCATGAACAAAATGATCAAAGAATTCATCTATCCTAGTCTGTGATGCTTTTCAAGGGATCTCTCTAATATAGGATGAAAGCAAACTTTGCATCTTCTGAACTGTTTTCAGACCTCAGCTCACTCACCAGTAGTGCTGTTTCATTACATCCAAGCCCTATAATGTTGGGAAAAATAATTTACTCTATTTAAATTTAAAAAAAAAAACAAAAACAAAAAACCTGTGGTATTAGTGAATAATGATTGAGTTTGGTCCATCACAGGAAAGGAAAAAAAAATAAAGGCAAAATAAAGAATTTAGGGGGAAAAAAAATAAAGAAAAAAGGCAGGTTTGGTCAACAGCTTGGCTGGTGAATAAATCTAGAGACAGACACACTGGAAAGCATTCAGTCCTACAACTGCTGAATCTCACTCTAGCCTTTCAGTTTATCCTAAAGCAGGCAGATTTTATCTGTGCCCATTCAGACTGGGAATGTGTTATGTATGTGCACTAAGTAGGTGATTACTTCCCCGTTCCAGAACACACAACCCATCCCCCCACGCCCACCTCTCTCACCCCATCAGCTTTCTACAGAGCAGTACCAAGCTCTCCCTACTGAGCCAACTACTGAAATTCCCCAGGTATTAGCAGCCACTTGTTACTAAAGGCAGCTTTCTCTTTCACCATTTAAATGCACTGTAACACCCCAAAGTCTCAGATACACCAAGCCCCCTAGATGAGGGTCTCTAATCACCTTTCATGCTGCATTTCAGCAGAAAAGAATGCTGAAACAAACGCTTCCTGTGTGAACATAAGGATGGCCTCCTCACACCCGTTTTGTTAAGGAAACCCTCGGCTGAACATGGATCCTTTCCCCAGTACCCCCATTTTCCTCACAAGCCTCTTTACAAACAACAGGGTCCTGAAAATCTCACTGCTAAGACGACTCCTCCCCGAGGAACACCTCCTCAACAGGAACACCAAGTGCTTGAAATGCTAGACTGAGTTCCTTTACCTGTTTCTCCTGCATCCATCCTTCATTGATAAAGTGCTTCACCACTCGGACTGAGAAGGAATATGCTCAAGTATCTCCTGGTAAGGATACAGGCACCCAAGCTATTCCCTCAAGTTGAAAATCAGTAACATTCTAGAGCACTCAGCAAATCCATGCTGCAATAGATGGGTGAGCAGCTGGGCATTCTGCTCTTTCTGTGGGATTTCATGGTTTGAGTGCAGAACACACTGAACAGGCATCTGGGATTTTGATTCGACTCCGTGCTTCAACCAACACCTTTCCCTATCCTCTTTAAGAAACAATCTGCACTCCAGAAAGAAGACTGATAGTTGTTTTCCCTTCCAGATACCTATAAAAGGTGGGACCAGAAAATAAAACATCTTTCACCTGTTTTTCCATCACCTTGGAGAAGAGTTTGCCCTTTCAAGAACATGGATTGAGGGACTCACAGAGGAACCTGCAAGATGAGCAAAAGCTCTGAATGCTACCACAGCAAAGAGCTCTCCATGCTGTCCCTAAAAAGGAAATTCAATTGGCAACCTTAGTGAAGATCTACAGAGAGCCATTATCATTCAGAGATGGAATATGATTTGAAGAAACCAACACTACCCTGAGTAACAGTGGAGTTCAGTGTTTCTAGCCAGGAGAATTGACTGTGAGGATACTAAGGATCTGTTTAAACATCTCCATCAGAGATTATTTTACCTCTAAACCCCTTCCTTGCTACCTGGAGTCAGAC
The DNA here is from genome assembly GCA_013399055.1 of Ramphastos sulfuratus. Lineage (NCBI taxonomy): Eukaryota > Metazoa > Chordata > Aves > Piciformes > Ramphastidae > Ramphastos > Ramphastos sulfuratus. The sequence continues at coordinate 94,766 of WBNM01037847.1, read as the reverse complement.
TGAAGGTTTACAAGAGACCTGGTTTGTTTAGGATAACTTTCCCAGGAACAGGATTTAATTGTTTTTGTCTTCTGTTTCTGAAAATGAAAGAAGGCCTGTTTATGATGTTCACTGAAGCTGAAGCCTCTGGTCTTCAGAAGCCCTTTTTTGTGAACTAAGTCGGGCACTGACAGTTGTTCACTAACAAAGTGCTGTGCTTGGCTTGAACAGGTGGCAGAAGTGTGGCTGTCCAGCATGAAGTGAATCAGCCAGGTTTTAAGAAGGCCCTAGGAAAGATGTACTGGCTGTTGGTGTGCACATGGACATACATACATACACACCTGCTGCTGTGTTGAGGGGAGTGAGGCACAGCCCTTGCTAGAAATTTTATTCAAGGCTGCCACCCTCAGCATCCAAACCCCACAAAATAGTTTGGAAATGAAACAACTAAGCTGAACTGTGAAAAAAATCTTCAACATTCTTATGATAGGTAAATACAGAAATATTTGGGAGGAAATTCAACTAACCTCTGGCCTTCCCCCCTCCACATGCAGGCCTAGCCAACTCTGCAATCAAGACTGTTACTTAAAACCAAAAAACTCTCCCATAAATCCTCAGTGTGAGGTGGTTGAAAACCAGTTCTGCAGAAGGGACTTGAATAATATCCCATCTGGCTGCAGTTGCTAAAATTTACCTTCCACAACTAATGAACAGCATGTCCACGTGAGAGCTGAGCATTAAAGATTTAGGACAATGAGCAAAACCAGTTTTGTAAGCCATATTTGGTAAGATCCTAACAATGCAGCCAGAAACCCTGCATGTGAGAAGCCCCAAGAACTCTGAGCCACTACATGCAGAGCTGATTTTCCTCCAGGTTGTAAGCTGGGAGCAAGCCTCACACGGGAGACATGATCACAGAGCTCAGGCCACTTTGGAAACCACATCAGACAATGCTGCAGCTAAACTACTTGTTTGAGCAATAGTTTTGCCATCTACTTAATGCTGGCAAATAAAATGTGGTTAAAATAGCAGGAGAAATCACTTGCTTCTGCCAAACTGCAAACTGAAGTCCCAATACTAGGCCACTTTGCTGCCACAATGAAAACCTAGAAGGTCACTTAAGGTTACAAAGATCATTTTCAGGCAAATCAGGCAGAGAAGTCCAGTGAAGATAGCAGAACATCTCCCAGACATATGAGCTTTTCCAAACACTTTTAAGTTATGTTTTTTATTACATAAACCCAGATTTTCAGTGTCTTCTTTAGGTTTGCCTAATAATATTTTTAGTGTTCAAATCTGCAGTGGGAAAGATAATTAGTGCTTAACTGGAGGAGTCTCTCAAGTGTGTTTTCAGTCTTTTGATCTCAGACATTCATCAAGTGGCATTAATTTTGCCCAGTCTTCTCAGACAGAGATGGAGACCCCAAACAAAAGTTTACTCCCTTCTCTTTCCAGATTCCTTCTTTCCTGCCCATTTTCTACATCCCTACTCCAACGACTCAGGAAATCAAAGCACAGAAACAGACTAAAAACAAATAATCTAATCCTAAGGACAACTGTCCAGCTACTGTTTGGAAGTCTAAAGAAAGTATCCTCCCAGGCATGACAAGAAGTCACAGCACATCGCAGATTTCTCCAGTACCATGAAACGATTGTGAAGGTCTCAGCCCCACCTAACATAGAGGCTGCCTGCCCTCCTAGCATGGCCATCAGACAGCTGGGCTGACAGTTTACAAAGCCAGCAGGAACTCAGGACACATCAACCTTGGGGTGTATGTGAAACTGATTCTCGACATGCCAAAGAAGGGATGAAAGCATCCAAATGCCCTTGGTGTCGGAGTAGCCCAGCAGCAGTCCATCTTCCCTGGAAGTGCAAGCTTGGATCAAGTGTTACATTAGCTCAGAACAATTTCAGGGGACCACCTTTAACTAAGGTGTTGCAACTTTCTGCTGATGAAAGCTGTGCTGTGTTGTAAGGGAGAGGTTTCTAACTCCAAAGGCAAAGACAGCCCAAAGCCCCAGTTCCTTTCCACCTCTGCTTCCTCCAAATGAATTTCTGCTTTAGGATTGCACACAGCTTTACATCTGAACAGCTGCACATGACTGCTATTCTATCCAGCTCTCAAGCGTGTTTGAAGCTAAAGTCTCAAAACTACAATTTCAGCACACTACTACTAGTCCAAGTATGCACCCATAATGATCAAACAGGATTTGTTTCAAAGCAAGGTTTTTACAGCTTTTTGCCCTTGGAATTTTGAAACTGACAAATAATTTTCAAATGCACTGCAAATACTCAAGTCAGAAACCTTAGAAAGATTTTAAATTAGTCAAGCTCTCACTATGAAAGTAACAAATGTTTATCTAGTCTGGTCCTGAAGCATGAGCTTTGAGTACGTTTAATACCTCAGAACTACCTGAGGGAGAAATATTTTTTGTGAAAGTCAAACCAGAGAAGCAAGTATTTCACCTGCAATTTCTGGAGTAACTCAGAATTCCACAGTGAGCAATGAAGAAAAAAACCCCTTCATTTTAGCAAGTCTGCTTTCCAGTCTCTCCCTTTTAATCCTTCCACTAGCAGCTGGTAATCTGTTGTGGTCAGTGAGATACCATTTAATTCAAATTAACTTTTCTACCTTTGTGTGTACAGAAAGAGTGACCAAGCAACTCTCAACATCTGTAAGCACTATGAGATTGTTTTCCATGCTTTGCTCCCCACCATCCTGGAAAAATTCCAGACTTGTGAATACCTCACTAGGGTCAAAATGTACATATTGACAGATCTGTGTGCAAGTAAGGTTGAGAAATAAACTACAGAAAGTACCTGCTGCTTCCAGTAAGGCTTCTAGTCTTGCTTGTGTTTCTGGATCCACAGTTCTCAAGTCTGCACCTTCGGCAGCACCCGACAAGAACAACTCGGATGTGGTTTTAAGTACCGGGTTATCAAGGTCTTCTTGGTCCAAAATAAAGGATTCAACCTACATGACAAGTCAGGAAAAGAGTTTTATCATTTTTTTAGCTTTTATACTAAATATAAAACATTAGCAAAGAAAACATTAGCAAACCAAACACACAACAAAAGCACCCCCAAAAATAATTTCTCTGCACTACTATTACAGGACACAACTGTAAGCCCCATCTGGTCAGCTCACCGAAAAAGCAGTTCGCATCATGAAAGAAAAGAAAGAAATCAACAGGAGAAACAGTTTATTGTCAAAATTACAATTAGAAAGATCCTACACTACAGCAAGGGCAACTCAGGTTAAATACTGAAAAAAAATGTTCTGTGTGTCTGGACAATTAACCACCAAAAGACGCGGCCAGAAGAAGCTGTTGTACCCTTGTCACCAGAATACTGCCCACCCTGCTGTCACTAATGACTTCGCTGTAGCTAAACTTGAAAGCCAGGGAGGAACTGAATGCTTTTCCCAGATGCCTAGTTCTGTTTTAAAATAATTTCAACTAATACAGCACAAGGATTTTGTTTGGTTCGAGGAGAAACACACTAGCTGACTAGAATTCAAACTCAAAACACCTCTTTCCAAGCTGGCACTTGCTGTTACTCAGTTATTAACATTTTCTACACACAGAACAATGAAGCAAGCAGGTATCCCAACTGAGCAGCAATAATGCTGTCCCACATATGCTCTGCAGAGAAGCTCAGAGCACACTGGGGGTTTAGGATAGCCTGCCAGAATAAACAAGGAGGATACCTGAGTCACGCTCTAATGAGAGTATAACCATGTTTCAGAATCTGTCCCAAGTTCAGGCATAATTTCCTCTATTTCAAGTAATATTGTCTGATAAAAATACCATTTCATAATACCTGCAAATGAGACACATTCAATACACATCCACTGCTGCCCTTTATGCCCTAACCTCAGCCTCCTGATTTCCCCCAGTACCTTCCCCTCTCTTCCTGTGCACAGCAGTAAGCTACCATCACATTCAGCCTCATCACAAAACACTTTAAGAAAGGGATAGTTTGTACCTTAAAAAGATCCAATCAGGCTATCTGCAAATTCCTTAAGTGTCCTATTATGTGAGAAACCTTAACAGGAGTCTGGACAGCTGCACAGAGCTATTCAAGAGCAACTTGGGTGAATTTCTTCCCATTTTTGATATGTAAATGTTCTGTAACATTACCCCAAAGGCCCAGGTCAGTCAGGGCTGCCCATGGAAATGCAGTGCTAACGTATGCATATAATGGTCAAGGGCAGAAGAGTGGCTCTTGGGCACACAGAGCACTGTGCCACATCTCAGTGGCTAGCTACAGGTGTCCTCACGCTAAGACAGCAGGCTCTCATTTAGGGTTTGGAGAAGCAGCATCTCCAGATGAGTTCAGACAAGGGTCCTAAACTAAGAGAGCTGTCACTGATGAAAGCTGAACACACAGAAAATTAATGACTTACACCAGTGATACACATTTTCACTACAAAGAAGAGCCATTCACAGCTCATGGCAAAACACATCCCTACAGGAAGGTTCCCCTCTGCACAACTCCACTGTCAGGTCATGTCCCCACAGCCAGGCTCAGGCCTCACTGCTGGCATAAGCCCTGATGCCAAACTGATTTCTGGAAAAACTCAAGCTTATCTCCAGGAGCAATTCAGAGTGTTTTATGTTCTCCCCCAAGACTACTGCAGGCACTTTGCCTCAACAAAGCACACTAGCAATATTATTCCCATTGCAGTGTGTCTGGGGCCATCAGCAGAAAATCCTCATGTGCCTAAGAGGCTCTTCCTTAACCATTAGTTGAGAATCTGCAGTCCAAGACATTTTATTACATGCTGATGGGCTTTTTTTCTCCCCCAAACTACAACACAACGTTTAACAGTTCTCCCTTCTGAAGACATACTGACAGGGCTAACAATGCTGCCTGCCACGGAAGCACCTGCAGAAGTACTGGAGGAGCACTCGAGGTGGTTCCCAGCATTAGGAAGAGTCTGAGCACAGCCAGGCACAGGTAAGCTCATTGGCCTTGTGTCAACCTTCAGAAGGGGTCTCCCTGCAAGCTTTGAACTTGTGGCTCTGAAGCTCAGTAAAGGCGAGAACCACCTGCTCTTCAACCACTGTCATCCAACACCCACTCCAGGATTTCACAGAACACCACCTGCAACAACACACCTCTGGGACCTACATCAGCATTAACTCACCAGCTACAAATACTCCAGTGGCTTGCTAGGGAGTTTTCTCCCCACAAGAGGAAGAACATCCTACTGCAGGACCCTCCACAAATGGCTTTTTAACACTGATGATGCAAGCATCACTTCTCATAGTGAATTCAGACCCACCTCCTACTTAGGGTACAAGCTGCATAGCATTGGTGCATTCTGTTCAGCTTTCACTGCCCTTCAGCTCTTCTTTACATCTGCAAACTGTACTTTCACAGGCCTTGCACATTTCAATTCTCACACAGAACTCACTTCGTACACAGTGTGTACATCTTTTTGTATCACAGCAAGAGAAGGCAGCTGCTTGCATTACTTCTGCACATGCTGAGCAACGATTTTTAGTCTGTTTTGGTATTTAATAACATACCCACAATATAAACATAACCTATGTCAAAATACTGAAAAATCTAGACACAAAATGTTCCAATAGTTACACTGCTGTCAGACTCCCACAAGTTCCAATGCATTTCAAGCCACATTGTCTGGCATTTCTGCAAATCAAAGTAGTTTCTCCCCCACTCAGGCAAGGCTGGAGAGGATGATCACTAATAACAGAGTACAAAATAACCTAATCAGCCAGATGTCTCCTGTGAGTGGAAGGACCTGCAGTGATATTAACAATTATTTTTTTAAATACAAATTATATATATATTTAAAAAAAAAAAAAAAAAAAATCAAACCACCCCAAACAGATCAAATACATTTTACCTTTTAAGAAATAAACTTAGGAAAAAAAAAAACAAAACACACCACACCATTAAATAAACAAAAAAAAAAAAAACCCAACAGATTTCACATTGGCATTCCTGGAAGACATAATGCACTGTTCATGTGGCAAAATGTAGGCACCCTGCTCTGTCCTAATGAGATCTGCACCAGAGTGATAGAGTAACCAGTCATGGTGCTATTTTTGGATTATTTTGAGAGCTGCTTTGGGCAGTTAATAAGCATCTTACTTGGAGAGGCTCACTAGGACCACGTGGATCCAAGATACAATTCCAACTGCCAAAACAATTGCAACGAGGAGTAACTCCCAGTCAAAGCCCCTAAGAGCTGCCAGCTGCATGGGACTTGAGGGCAGAGTGCTGCTCACCAGCACAGCTCGTTCCACCCTGCTGTTTCACGTCTGCCCACAGCACTGCTGGACCTTTGCTGAAGTTCTGCCAAGGGCTGCAGCAGCCTCACAGTTCTGCAGATCCAGTTACACCATCAGTTCCCCCCTCCTCAGCAACTCGTCACAGCTATTTGGGCTCGACTACATCGGTATTTGTATGTTAACACCATGACTGAGTTTACCTCAGATCAGGGGTAGGAAAGGCAGCTTTGCAAGCACTACACTCCCAACTCACACTGGCAATTCTTCCGAGATGGGCAAAGACAGGGCGTTACAGACATTTCTCCTAGTGGGGCTAAACAGCCTTTCCTATGCTGCAAGACTCATTTCCCAGAATAGATTGGAGCTGCAGAAACAGCCTGTTTCTGACAGAGGCTGCAGAGAACGGAAAAGCTTCCCACCGCAGCTGTACCAGCACCACTCCTCTGCTTACTGCAAGCAAAAGCAGCAGCAGAGACAGCTCACTCTGCCTTCCTTCCACTTGTCCCAAAGCAGTACTTCTGGGAAGACTATCCTGACCAAAAGTCTTGATAGGACAGAGAAAGCTGCTACTGAATCTTTTCTTCTGGGTTAACAACACTCCTTGCTCTGTGTTTGTGGAGTACCTGAGCCCTCGACTAAGACTCCTAAACTCCTATCTCCTCCACAAACGTCTACTTGATTTCCTCTTTTGTGTCAGGCAATCCTTCCTAACCACTTCTCTAACAATTCCATTTGGACTCATACCTAAATATATCTGAACATATGCAGCAGCACCTTGGCATCCTTAAGGCTAATACAGGCTTCTGGACCAGGCTGAAAGGTAATGCAGAAGAAACTGAAATACATCATCTCTAGTTAAACTCATTCCATAATTAACAAGATGTGCCACTCTGCACTAGGATCATGCCAGAAGATACCATGGTTGCACCTGATAAACCCAATCTCTGACAGTTTCTTGTCTGTCCTTTATTACACAGAGCACTGATACCTGATTATCACTTCTAATCTTGCCCTGTAAGTCTGGGGCAATGCTGATAGGACACTAAATTAAGATTGAAAATGAGTTTGTATTTCAGATTTGACATCAAACCTTTAAACTCCACACACATAAATAAAAACACAGCTTGAAACCCATCAAATATAATTATTCCAAGGAGAAAGTCAAACAAAAAAACTTTGTCACTGACACAGGACTCCTAGGAGCTTCCCATGGCAAGTCCATCCACTACATCCCTGCTGCAGACTCTTCACACTAGCAAAACATCTGCCTCTGGTTTACCTGGATGTATTTTCAAGCACTGCCCTCCCCAGCCCAGACAGCCAAATATTTCTGTTCCTACTTAAGGTATCTTCCAGGCATCATCATATCAGTTCCAAGACACAAATGGGAATACTTTCACAAAAGCTTTCAGTGGGACCTCAGTACATTGTCCCTTATTGGCACCTCAAAGTTACAGAAGGAAAAGAAATGTTTCAGAAGTACTTCAGAGCAACAAGGTGTAATTAATGTAAGCAACAGTTCAGACAACGAGGGATAGAAGACCAAGCCTGCTCTATTAGGCTTGAAGTTCCCAAGACAGCTTTTTCAGTTAAAAAGAAGCTTCAGTCCAAGAAGACAGAAGCCACTAAGACCTGTGCATCACTAAGACATCATCTTCCAGTGCCACCTCTATGGATCTTGTAATGCCAAAGTACCCCAACAACTATGAGGAATTACGAGGTGCTTGAGGACATCACCACCTCAATGGAGAAAGCATAAACTATCTGAAGCATCATTTTCAGTCACTGCTCATCTTGTGACAAGCCAGGCAGCTATCAGGCACTTTACAGATTGATTTAACACACCTAAAAGAGAGAAAGCAAATAATTTTCTACCACTTCACTGAATTTCATGGGTTCACAAAGGCACTGATGAGCTGGAACATCATTCCTCTGGGAATACCAAGCCATTAGATGAGCTCAGCTCCCTGCCAGACAACACAGCCCACTGCCCCCATGAGTGGAGCTGTGCCCACCTGCCTTAGCTTGCCAGTCTGCAGCAGCAGCTTTGTAGGCAGCAAATTAGATCAAGAAAGTGGGGGAGAGGAGGGGTGCAAATCGATTTACCTCCAATTACAACAGGAAGTTCAATAACTTGAGGCAGGATTATCTAAAGGACAGCCTTTATTTCTATATATATATTAAGCAATTATCAGATATGAAACAAGGAGCTATAGGACCTGGGCTGTGAGAAGTTCCTTTCAGAACAGGTTTGTTTAGCAAACACTGCTATAGATACAATGTAAATAAAGACGGGGGCAGCTCTCTGCTTCATCACTGAGGGAAGTGAGCACCTCACAGGGTCTCACTCTCACAGACAGAACAGTGTCCTACGTTCCCGGTGTGTTAGTTCCAGGACACTCAAACTGACCTCAGCATTAACCTCAGCTGACCAGACCAGTGGGAGAGATGACCAGCAATGGCAGGCCTGACATCTGTGAGGCAGCTCATCTCTGCTCAGGCTGCTCCACCAAAGAGTCTCAGGTTGGTACCCCAAGTCACCAGCCCATTCTCAACACTGTCACTAGTATTTGAAACCTGCAGTAACAGCAAAACAACATTCTCTTGGCCTGCTCTACATCATGTTTTCAGTGCTCCATCTTCTCCACAGGTTTTAAGATTCTCTTCTGCCCCTCATCTTTTTTACCTAGCAGTCCTGCAGAAATGGCCCCACCTATCCTCACCTCAACCCAGGAGAGTGCCAGCAGAACTCAGTACTCTGATTTACAAGAATATAAAGCAGGATGGTGGTAGAACTTTCAGCTGGGATTCCTGCTCAAGTATTACATCTCAGGCATGAAAACAAAGTGAAGAAACTTCACATCGGAGATGACCAAATGCATTTGTTTGCTTACACTCACACAGCACGGTGAGTATTTTAAGGCATCTTTTTGACCTGGCCAGTCCAAAGGGACATGGTTACAAAATCCACACAAGTGAATTCCATGAACACAGTCCAGTCTAGTAATTCAATAATCTGTTCCAAGCCAATCTGTATGTTTCAGACAGGAAGGAATCTCAACATTTAAAGTGATTAATTAACTCCCAATACTCTAGAGGCTTATTCCAAACTGAAAATCACACTGGGCTTCGTGCTAGCCTCAGCGCTGGGGCTAGCTGTAGCTCTTTTTTCCAGACCTGTATAAACAGGTTTGTGCATGCTCTGCTACTGCAAAGCAAGCAGAAACCAGCATGTAACTACTGACCCATCAGGGAGCTGCTTAACAGAAACTATCCTAACGAGAAACACAGAAGAGATCCCCATCTAAAACAAGATCCACTGACACCTCGAGATGTGGCAGCAACTACTTTAGAACAATTAAAAGAGACACCCTTACCTAAGGTATTGACTTCACCTTAACAAATTCTAAATGTTTAGTACTCACTTCACAGATCTCCTTTCTCCCCTGCCTGCTGCGGTTGAATACATGGTCTGGACAGGCAATGAATGCTTCAAAGCCTTGGAAGAAGACCAATGGTGAGCAGACCTGATGAATTCTTTTCCATTGGTTTGAAATACAACTGAGTTGCTACCTACCTGCCACATGACACCATTAGTTTTATTCATGATTTTGGAAGAGTTCAACAAGGTTAGGGATTTTCCTAGAAGAAAAACTTAGTTAATTAGTAATCTCTCTGTTTTACTAAAGGTGAGTGAGAATAACTTACGGACCTAGGTGAAACCTAACACCTGTGAGACATTAAAACAAGCAGAGAGGTGCTATTCAGTTGGCTCACCCTTCATCAGCCAGTAAAATACCTTTTTTTTTTTTTTTGTACCTGACAAATAGACAATCACTTCTCCTGAAGAACAGGTATACAGTTAGATGCCTTTCAAAAGCTCCCCTGGTTACACATGTTCCTTCTCACCACCAGCATTCTGACAAACACAACATAGCAACTCAACCATGAGGAAACCTTCTCAGATCCTAGTCTGAGACCCCTTCAGACTGTGGGATGCACTGGAGGAGCTAAAGATGNGATCATCTACCCCAATCTCCCCACTGCGGGCAGCAATGCCTCTCAACTGGAGGCAGCTGCTCAAAGCCCTGTTCAACCTTGGCCTGAACTCACTCAGGCAGCAGGCATCCACGACCCCCCGGGCAGTCCTATTTACCAGTACCTGTTTTTTTATCCCCTCTTACTGGAAAGCAGTGAAGCTCTGTAACAGGGACTGCAGTAACAAGGTTGCTACAACACCCAGTACTTGTATCATTTCAAAGTTAGACTGGCACTCAGGGGGCCAAGGTCAGAAGTATCAATGAAAGTTTCAATTCAACTCCTGAGTTAACTCCTAAATTTACAAAGGCACTTGAAGCAGTCACCCATCTCTGAAGCTTTGCTTACTGCAGCCCATTCCTCACTCAGTCCCATTAGGGAGAGAAGCTTCACATCAGAACCATTTGCATGGTACCTGGGCTGCTACAAGAAAGCATCCACAGAAGGAAAAGGCAAGCATCCTGCTGAAGACTGAGGCTTCAGAGCTTAAGCACTGAGCTCTACAAATAGTACTCAAGATGTGGAAGCTGTTTTTTCTTGCTTCATAAAGTTTTAAGTGGGAAACAAATCTAAGAGAGGTTTCTTTTTCAGTGTAAGTCAGACTTGCTTTTGTTTTAAATCCAGAGTCACTTTTACCCCACAACAACAGCTTAATCTTTCCAAGGTATCTTCGCATACATAAAAAGAACTCAAAATGCCTTGCTAAGATCAAAGCTTTGAAACATCCTCACCTGCAAGGTCTAAATCCCAGTTCAACTCCTTCCTCAAGCACTCCAACACTGCAGTGTGGCTGCTCCCACTTCTCAAGAGCAGGTCACACAAGTGCACAGAAACAGCAGAGCCTGTATCGTTCCTTCCCTTCACACCCACCCTTCTTTCAAGGCAGTGTCGTAGGGATGGTTTGAGTTCCACAGGACAACACTGCAACAGTATCATCCTGCTGTCCTTACAGTTGTATTTCAGAATGCTCCCAGACATGGTGAGGCGGAGAGCATTCCAACACCAAGCTCCCAGGGGAGCAGCTGGGTAGCCCCAATTTAAATCAGAACACAAGAACTCATGATTCGGCAGCTCTGGTCCTGCCTTGTGTTAATGCTAAATGAACCCTTCCCCCTGCCTCTAGCCAGTCGACTGGCTGAAACCTATGTGCAAATATGTAACTAAATATAGATGTTCTGCTAAATTTGGTAAATCTTTCCTTACCAAGGAGTTGCACTACATATTTATATAATTACACAGTTGCGTTTCACATATTTAATTTCTACATCTATCATTAGAAAATGGCTGCTGACATTTATTTTAGGTTATGTACTCAAGTGGGTCAAGATGCACTGAAATGAAGGTACACTTCTTTGAGAATCTTCAGAGGTCAGCTCATTTGTTAGTGTTATTGAATGGGAAGTATCAACCTGAACTAGGCAGATTGCTTCTGGCTACCACAGACCAGACTTTCAAAGTTACTGAGATACCTACCAAGATTTTCACAGAAATTAGATGTCTAATCAAGCTGGAAAAGGACAGCCTACCAAGCAAGTCTCTGCACGCTTAAGCATCATCCCAATACTTTTGGAAATCTGAACCCATTATCCCTCTGCATTTCCGATCAGTGAACAGTTCTTGAAGAAAGAGGTAGTCAAAACAAGAAAAACATCAACTGCTAAACTAATAAGCTACACTGTCAATTTCCACCAAACTGCTGAAGTGTTGACTCTAAATTCAGAAGCCAGTTTGAAAGTTAGGCGACCTCGAATTTTGGGCGGGGGAGGGGAGGGAGACTAAGCCCCAGACAAAACCTCCACGTCCTGAGCAGCTCTGGAGTGCATGCCATTCAACTATTAATTCTGCTCATGGTAGGAGGGAGGTTGCGTCTGAGTTTTAATTATGCTTTATGTAAATATCCCCAGAGGCTTATGCAATAGGTACAGGCTTAAGTAAGGCAAGCTGGTGGAGGCAGGCAGCCTGCTCTAGAAAGGGAAGCAGAGAGCTCAGTTGACTCAATAGTCAAGGGGTGGATGAACTCCAGTTGCCATTGAAGGCCTCCAAATCCCCAAATTACAGAACACAAGACACTTGCTACATTTCCATGCTCACTGCCAGGAGCCACTTAGTGAACCGAGCTCTACGATCTGCTGGTACTTTTGTCAGCACAGCTGGCTTCCCTTGCTTGATTTACAACAGATCAGCAAACCACACAATCCTATGAGCATTAACACTGCCGTATCTATCACTGGCTTCAACTGTCCTTCTGCAGCCCAGTTTTTGATAAGAACCTGGGTGCTCTGTGGCCAGAAGCCCTCAAACACCAAGGACCTTACAGACTTCACATGCACACACACTATTCATCACCTTCACCTTGACCTACAGGCTTCACTGGTCTACAGGAGGTTGTTTAATACTTTGAAGGCATTTTAAGGGCCAGCACTACTACTAGAAGTGGTAGTAATACACTTCAAATTACACCAAAATCTCACTCCAAAGTCGGAGGATGTTTCCAAACCCTGATCAAACTTAGAAGGCAACTAAGTAGCTATTTAGAGGGAGGTCAGAACTGCCTCATTTCTCAGACTGCAACCAGTGGGTACAGTTTCTCCAAATGCCCAGGAGAACCATGGCTTCCCCTGGTTTACACAGAAACAGCACAAAGCCTCCTGGCCTCATCCTTCCATGCCCAAAGGCATGCTTCAGCTTGCAACTGTTTCTATTTGCATGTGATAATTTTAACTCGTAATTCCAGAAAATGTTCCATACAGATGCATTCAAATTCCACCCAACAATTCTTTCATATGAGACCCACTTGAGTCTCTGGTTTCCCAACCATCAGGCTGGCAGCTACCACAAACAGTCACACACTGAGCTAGGAAATCAGAGAGATTCCATTTTCCCCCCAGTTCTGCAAGGCAGGATAAATGCAGCATGTCCTATTCACTGCCTTCACCTGTAAAATGGGGACAGTACTTTCACTATAAAGTACTTGAAGACCTGAGGTAAAAAATGCAGTATTTTCAAAAAAGTTGAGCTAAAATATGTTTCTCTTTCACTCTCTAGACAAATACTTCATTCCACTCTTCATCCTGCACATCCCAAACCATTTTCTTTTCTACCTAATTTACCATTTTGACTAATCCAGTTATTTTGGCATATTAAACTCATAATAAGGCAAGGATTAAAAAAACTGAATACCACTCCAGAGCCTACAGAATACTGTACCATTATTTTAATGGCTTCCAAAGTAGAGACAATAGTAGAGGATTAAAAGGGTATATGGTGAATGCTTATTTCATTCTCCTTTCTAGTTCTCACTAATTCAGCTGGTGACAGCTGCAAGCATACACCCAAGTCATGGCACAAGACCATAGTCCAGTCGCTAGGTTTGCAGAGCAGTACTGTTCAAGAGTTGCAATGCTCCACCCCAGGAATTTAACTGCCTGTTCTTTGGGGGTGGTTTTAAAGAAAAACAAACAAAGAAACCCACCACTCACACAAACCCAACAACCCTATGTGACAACAGGTGCTGCTTTAGTTCTTACACACAGAAAAGAAAAAAAAAAAAGGAAAAAAAATAAAGACTCTTGGTCCTCCCAGCCATAGCCCAGGGTCTAGCCAGGCAGCACAGGCACATCCTTCCCATCCCTGCTGCTTCTTCCCCAAGCTACTCTCCACAACCAGAAACACAAGACAGAAGAACTCCCCAGGCAATTTTGTCTTTGAGATTAGCCCAGCTCCTCAACCTGTGTTCTGGAAATCTCCAAGTCTTAATTCTTACTTTTCCGCACCCCACCCCCCCACCCCCCTTTCGTTAATTATATATTTTAAATAAGGCTTTTCCCATGTTTTTCAAATGAGTAACTTTAACAGTTGTTTGGGAACCTTTTTTTTTTTTACCTCAATGCCAACCTCCCAGACACATTATTTGTAATAGGCTGTCTTAATGCTTGCTATTAGTCAAAAGATGAATGGAGTGCTTAGTAAACACCTTAGCTGTTGAGTCTTCCCATCCTTTAAATAATAGGGTGGGTTCTAAGGGGATAAGCTTTCAAAGCAGAACTCTGCCCATCTTGTAAAGAGCTACAAGCACCCCATGCAGCCACACCAGCCCATTACCCAGGTTCTGTTAACTATTGCTTCCTATCTTCAAAGATACAGTAAAACACAACATAAAAGATGTCCTAGAGAGAGGAAACTCAGAGATCACTTGCAGTTGGCCTTTCAGCTCCCTGTAACAGGTTACATACTTAAACGCATAATCCCATGTGTTCAGGATACCAATCACATACCTGTCTGATCCTGAGTTTTGTCAGGTACTTAAATGTCCTGCTCCTAACATAACTTTCAACTTAGATTGGGCGGTCGCAAGCAAAGTGCAAATGTGAGTCTGCATCAGTGTCATCGTGGTGTTTTATTCAGGTAAGACCTGTCAGACCTTGGGTTTCAGGAAGGCTGGACAAAAGAGGATCATCAATGAAAGGCAAAAAATTCAGATATAGGAGATGTCTGCAGGCTGCCCTCCTCCCATTTCTTCAGACAGGTAACCAAGTACTGAGTCCTGGCCCCCAAATTAGAAGTGGTATGTACTGCTTTGGCTACCATCATCTTCTCCCTGCAGATGCACACAGGTAAAACCAGTGAAACTGCAACAAGCTTGCAAGTGCTAGTCACATCCTCCTGCTTTTTCCAATCAAGCTATCTAAGGACTGCAATGGCTCTGGTATCTCAAGTTTCCCTTCTAAAAGGGGAGGCTAAGAAAATAAGAGTCACCCTTTAGTAGACAGCAGTGAAAGATAAAAGCCTTTATTTATCTTCTCTCCCTAGGCTACAAAAGCAGTATTAGATGGACCTTCGCAGGCCTAATAACGCTTCATTTGGGTTGGTATAAGGCTCCATTCCCTCCCCCACATCCTTTCCCTAAAACTCTCTGCAGGTTTGGAAGATCAAAGGAACACACCTCCATTACTCTCTTCCATTTTGTTGGGCAAGAAATACTTCTATTGCATAAAAGCCTGTGTATACGTATGCATGCGTATGTACAATCTCGGGATTTTAACAGAACCTAGGAATCCCATATCCTTCCTCCAAGTCCAGGGCAGCAACACGGGGGGCCAGAGGCTTTACTTTGTTCTCCGCTGGGTGGAGGATCTCGCCTCCCCCTCCAAACCTGGTTCGAAGGGGAAAACGCTCCTAGAGGTCAGGAGGCAGCAGCACGGGAGACATTTTTCCCCCCACCCTCGGCAGGCAGAGGCAGCGGCGAGCGGAGCGATCGGCCGCCCCAGGAGAATGTAGGCGGCGCGCCCAGCGCCCTCTCCTCGGGGCCCGCCGGGAGACGCGGCGGTGCCGAGACCCCCTCCTCCTCNGGTCGAGGCGGCGGCGGGCCCGGCGCAGCGAGTGGGCGGGCGGACGCCGGCCCCGGTCGGGCCTGTCAGGAAGCAGTGGAGGAGAGGGCCGGGCCCGGCGGCGGGATCGCTCACCTCGGACACTTCGTCCTCGTCGCTACCTGAGCCGCCACCTCCGCTCCGCAGCACCGCGGCCGCCAGCTTGAAGTCGAGGGCGGCCTCGGCGGCCGCAGGCGCGCCAGGACCTCCCGGCCCGCCGGGCCCGGCCTCCCCGAAAAGGCGCACGGCCCTCAAGCCCAGCGGGGAGGGCCCGGCCGCGGCGGACGGCTCGGCGGCAGGCGGCGCGCGGGGAGCGACTGAGTCGATCTCCTCGTCGCCGACGGGGGCGGCGGTGCCGTCCGTGAGCATCGCGCTAATCCGGGGCCGCCGCCGCTCGCAGAGCCCAGCCGTCTCCGTCCCCTCACGGCACCTCAGCAGCGCCACTAACTTCTCACACCCTACCCGGCCGCGGGCGCCGCGCCGCCCCCCCGCCGCTCCGCCCGCGCCATTGGGCACGCTCGGCCGCCGGCAGCGCACTATTGGTCAGCCAGCCCGCCACTCGCGGCCGCGTCACGCGCTCCCAGCATGCTGCCCTGAGAGCGCACGCCGAGGCAGTTAGAGTCCGCCGCCCCGCCCCGCTCCCTCCGCTTCGCTTCCTGAACTTTCCGCGGGCTGATTGGTCTTCTGGAACCTCAATCATGTGTCTTGCCAGAGCTTTGGGCATCGATGGGCTGAGCGGGCTGTCGGTCAAAGCGAATCCGGCAACAGCCGGTTCCAATTGGTCGGAAGACATATCGCTCACAACGCACGGCGCCTGGCGCCACCCGATTGGTGTCTGCCGTGCCCCGAGTCTGCCCTCCCCTTCGAACCCCTCTGAAGGTCTCCGTCAGCGCCAGAGATCCCCGCAAGCCCGCCTGTCCCGAGCGGCGATTGGCCCCCGGCGCTGCCTGTCGCGGCGAGCCAGTCGTGTCCCCCCTCCCCCGGCGCCTTCTGTCCCGGCCCGAGCCGGGCCGCCATAAGCCGCGGTGCTGTTACTCTGCCGCTGTCACTCTGGTGCCCTCCCGACACTGGCGCAGCACCGTGGCCTTTGGCGGGACAGAGAGGCGCGGGGCCACTTGTCACGGCGGTACCGCCGCGGGGCTGCTGCGGCGTGATGGCCGTGGCGGGGCAGAGGGCTGAGGCACAGCAGACAGTCCGGGAGGGTGAGCGTGGGGACTCGGGGACAGCCTGCCGAGGCCCTGGGGACAGGCCCGGCCTGGCGGAGATGTAGCTGCCCGCGGAGGGGTTGGTCCGGCTGCTCCAGGAGGGTCCCTTCTGACCCCGTGCGCGCCGAGGTTCGATGTTGCGGGCAATCGCTGACGAGAAGCATCCACCAAGCTGGAAGGGTGCAGGCAGGCTCGCCCCGGCCCCGCTGCCTCTGTCCCTCGCCGTGCCCGGCGTCCCGGCCGCCATCCTAATTCACAGAGATGTTGATCTCTGGTCCTCGGCCATGCATCAGCTCAGACTGAAGGAAGAAGAGGGAGGCAAGACTGAACACGGAGCCCTTGCTCCCTCCACATCGCTGGCTGCAGCCTCACCAAGCTGCCCTAGGGCGGCCTTAGCTCGGGCCAGGGGCAGCCCCGACATCCAAACATCCCTGGCGATGGCTGTGAGAGAGCACAGCACACAAGACATCACTCACCTCCTCGCCATGGCACTCCCCCACCCTCTGCCTTCTCGGCTGTTTCCCCTCCGGCTCCTTGCTGGCCGTGTCAGGCAGAAGGCTGTCCAGCCAGCTCAAGTCATGCAGGGAGAAGATGCGCTCCAGCCCCTTCCGGATCCCCACCAGGGCCAGCAGCTGGGGCCGGGGCAAACCATGCATCAGTACCGCACAGTGCTTGGGAATGGGGGCCAGGGAGCAGGCAACATGACCTGTGTCGTGCCCCCTCCGTCCCTCCAGCACGTGGCAGGGAGTAGCAAAGCCATCCTGTGGCCCTGCAGGGACTCCACCGGACCTCGAGAGTCTGAGCACCCACATACACCACCTGCAAGGGTGCACACCCCCACCCAGAGCAGCGCCTGCGCCCCATGCCCAAGGGTGATGCTTAGGGTGCATGTGAGCTGCACCCACTGCAGCACCAAAACAGTGCCACCCCATTAAAAGTGATGTCATACCATTACTGGGAAAAGAATAGCTGCCATGGTGGACTTGAGGACCCAGAGCAGAGCCAGGCAGAGCAGTTGAATGAAGGTGAAGAGGTGTACTTTGTGCAGGGGCACATGGCGAAGGTAGGCGAGGTCTGGCTGGTGCTTGGCTGGCATCAGGAGCAGCCGCACACGGTCAGTGAGCTGTAATCAGAGGATGGACAGTTAGTCACAGACTTCCAGCTTTCAGGCAGCTCTCACACACCTCCCTGTTGGGACTGGGGCTGGCAGCAAGGCTTCTTGCCATCATTTTTGCAGTCTAGCACTACTGCCATCTGTTCTGGCCACCAGTGTGATGCCTGAGTAGGTGAGTTTGTCTGCAAGACCAAGGGTCCTGGTGCCACCACCACTCCAGGCCAGGGGACAAGTTTCCAGGCAGATATCTAGAAAGGACTCCAGCTGGTCTTGACAGGTTGAGAGATGACAACTCCTTGATTCCTCTCCCTGCATGCAGAAAACTGCTCCTGGCCTCTGTCAAAGCACAACTTTGGATTCCCCAAGCAGGGGTGGAGAGGGAGCTTCCCAGCCTGTCATCCAAAGCAGAGCAATTCCAAGGCAAGTGTACAGTTCAGAGGGCAAAAATGGGGTAGATACTTCTGGCATGGGGATTTTTTCTCTCCATGGGTTTCTCAGGAGAGTGACAGAGCTGCCACGGTATTGGCAATGCCAGGACCAAAATCACAGCAGGTCCCAGCTCTGCCTGCAGCACCACTCTGCCTGCATCCACATGAGGATGTCTCTGCAGTTTTGAGAGCAGCTTTGGGTTATCCACTGGTCCCTTCACTTCTCCCAAACCACCTGATCTACCAATGCAGAAGTCACTCATGCTCCTCTGCATTCCCAGACACCTCCCTTTGGTCTGCCCCAGAGTCCCTCCATTTCCAGACCACACATCAGCCAGCTGAAATCCAGGCTCCACAGTGCAGCTGGTGCTGAGCAAACCTCCTGGCCCCTAAACCAGCCCCCACCATCAGCCCCTGCTCACCTGGATGCCGTTGAGTGCCGCCACCCCCATGTGCAGAAAGACCCCATAGAGCACTGGCATTGGGACGTGCTGCAAGACAGCAGTGTGAGGGTCAGCAGGGCACCATGCCCGAGGCGCCTGCATTGCTGGGCTGCTCCAGCTGGCAGCCTGCCCGAGTGGCCTTGGCCTCGCTGCCTTCCTTTGCACTGCCCAGGTCCCTCGATGGCTTTTGGACATCTTAGGGCTTCCAGTGCTTTAAAGCCCAGACAAGCTCCCAGCTGTGCTGCTCATGCAGGCACATTGCAGTCTTCAGAGAGGGAGAAAATGCTCTGTATTCCTTGCCCTCTTTTCCAGCACATGATGGGAGAACAACTCATGCTGGAGATGGAGAATACAACTCTGAGCCACTTGGAGATATGGCTCCTGACTTCGAGCCTGTAGTGTCTGGGGGTTCTGGCTGCCTGATGCACCACATTCCTTCTCCCTTTCTCCTATTCAGCCATAAGCTGGCTCCTGCCCTCTGTGTTGCCCAGCACAGCTTGGTTTTCTCTGAAGTATGCCCAGGCAAGGACGAAGATGGGGGTCAGTTGCTGCTCCCCATGGATTCCACCAGGGTATAAGGACTGTCTGGGGCTAAGTTGGCTTCCCTGGCATCATGCAAGGACCATTTGAGAAGAAACATTGATCCATGTGCCCGAGGCAGGACATGACTGCTAGCCCTGGGGCCACTGCAGGTGTGCAGGTGGGATCCTATGGAGAGCTGATCATATGGTCCTTGCATGAAGGACCAAGACAGAGTCAACCTGGGGCTGGACAGGCAAGAAGCACTGCCCTGGGATAGGCCCCCAAAGCCCACAGACACCTCTCACTGCTCTCTATCTCACTACCTGCTGCAAAAGGAGGAGGAACAGGCAGGTTTGATCTTTTTTATCCACCACAAATTCACAGAATGGTTTGGGTTGGAAGGGACCTTCACCACCATCCAGTCCAGCCCCTACCACCACGGGCAGGGACATCTCCCACTAGGTGAGGTTGCTCAAAGACCTGCCCAGCCTGCCCTTGAACGTTTGCAGGGCTGCAGCATCCACAGCTCTCCTGGGCAGCCTGCTCCGGTGCCTTACCATCAGCACTGCACATTTGTTTCTTGTGTCCTGCCTAGCCCTGCCCTCTGGCAGTTTGAAACTCTTGCCCCTTGTCCTGGCACTACAGGCCCTGGCACAAAGTTTCTCTCCATATTTCTTACCAGCCCCTTTTATATGCTGAACTGCCTCACCAAGGTCTCCCCTGCAGCCTTTTCTGAACGATCCCAACTCTCCCCGTAGCAGAGCTGTCCCAGTCCTCAGACCATTTCAGTGACCTCCTCTGACCCACTCTCACAGACCCAGCTCTGCCTTGTGCTGGAACCCCCAGAGCTAGGCACCATGCCCCAGGAGGTTCTCCCCAGACCAGAGCAGAGAGGGACAATTCCCTCCGCTGCCTTGCTGGCCACGCTGCTGGTGATGCAGATGGGAGACACTTGGCTTTCTGGGCTGGGTGCACACTGCTGGTTCATGTCCCATTTTTCACCCACCAGTATCCCTTGTCCTTCTCCACAGGGCTGGTCTCAATTGGTTCATGCCCCAGTCTGCATTGATGCTGGGGGTTGCCTTGCCCTCCCAGCAGGCCTTGCTGGGCCCATGTTCTCCAAGGTCCTCAGCTGTATCCACCACTCTGGGCAGCTTAGCCTCACCTGCAGATGTGCTGAGCACACACTCAAGCAGCTGCCTGTGTTGTTGAGAAATATATTAAATAGTATTGATCCCAGCAAGGACCCTCAAGGGACACCACCCATTGCTGGTTTCCACTTGGACACTGAGCTGCTGCCTGCAACTTTGGAATGTGGTCAGCCCTGCAGCAAGCCAATGGGGAGGTCAGCATGTCATGGGGGACTGTATCAAAGGCTTTACTCGGTCACTCAGTGCTGAGGACAGAGGAGGCTGAGAAGGGACCTCCTGCTTGTCCCCGGAGTCCTATGGCCAGGATACAGCAAGGTGGCCTCTGCCTAAGGTGGCCACAGCAGCAGGGGAGAGCCAACACCAGCCAGGCTCAGACTCCCATGTGATGGTGTGGACGGTAGTGGTGGAGTGCGTCTGGGGACTACAGGGGTTCCCAGTGACCACAGGAGGCTGGCAGCTGCTGTGCCAGCCCTCCTTCAATGCTCCACCCAAAGCCTTCCCACGCAGCTCCCTGCCTGCCTGCCAGGCTTCCTGAGGCAGACTGATGATATGAGGGACAGCATGGCCAGGAGCCCCACAGCCTTTCAGGGTACAGCCACCCCAACCCTGGGATAGAGACCAAAGCCAGCAGCCAGGCTCCCTACCTTGAGGATGGGTGCCATGAAGACAGAGACTCCCATCAGGATGAAGACAGCCAAGCCAGTCAGTCTCTGCTCCCTGTGGGCAGCAGCCCCCTGTGAGCCCACAGCCCATGTGTGTCCCACCCCCCCAGAGATCTGCTGGTTTCAAATTTGATGCCCATGGGGACTGGTGACATCCCCACTGAGACACAAGCATCCCCAAAGCCAGGTTCACCAGCCAGCATGGGCACATCCCTGACCCTGGCTCCACAGCCATGGGTCCAGGCTCCTTGAGTACCTGATGCCCAGAAACTCAGGGTGCTCGCCAGGAGCTGAACTCATGCTCTCCTTCCTCAGGCTCTCCATGTGTGCCAGGGAGATGACAGTGGCTGAGACATACCAAGGGAGGCCGGTGGCAGAGGTGACAACCATCAGAAGGGAGACACAGAGGAGGTCCAGGTGAAAGCCTGCTCCTTTCTGCAACAGGAGAGGCAGTGGCGCTGGGGGCAACCTGTCTCCTTGGCAGCATCAGAGGGGTGGCAGTGAGGTCTGCCCACCTTGCTGGTGAGTTCAGGGTGGTGCTTCTCTTCTGGCTACCCCTTTGGCCCATAGAGTCCATCTGGGACCTGGGTCCTGCCCATGCCTGTCCTGCACTGACCTGCAGCTTGTACTCCCTGCGGTTAAGGATGACAGCCGTGATCTGCTGGTCCATGAAAATGAGGATGGTGACGAGGATGGCTGGCACCACAGATGCCAAGCAGACCCACCATGGGTTGGCTCTGAAGGGGAAGATGATCCAGCCTCGCTCTGGGTTTGTGGGCTGCAGAGAGCAGAAGGGTCACAGCAGCTACTACTGAGATGGTCTGTGACATGGCCAGGTGACAGGACCACCCCTGGGACCCAGGCTGGAGCCCTGTGGGCACCCAGGAATGCTCTGTCTGGGGAGGGGAAGAGCATCCTGTCTCAACCTGGGGATACTACTGAGTAATGTAACCCACCAACCACCCACAAGGACACCCCCAGCTGTTGCAGAGCCAGGAGCTGGGCATGTGCCCCTGGGAGTGGGTGGAAGAGGTGACAGTGGGCACTGATGATGGCAAGCTCAAAGAGGTGGCAGCAAGTACGGGCTGCTCTGAGGTTGTGCCAGCCCCGCTCCACACCCAGGGTGTGGAGTCCAAGCCCAGACTTGAACCTGTGGCTCTCACTGCAGCATGAGCTGTACCATGACGTGGTTAGTCTGGGACTAGGGCGAAGTGTTTGCAGAGTCTGGCATTGGCTGCAGTTCAGCCCCTTCTTATGTGCTGGGGTACAGCTCACATCCCCATAGTACTAGAGCAGCAGCAGGAAGGACAACAGTGACATGGCAAGGTGGTCACTGTGGGGGCACAGACCACTCCCTGACGGCATTGTGCCCACCCCAGCAGCACCTTGAGCTCACTGGGGATGAGGAGCTTGGGTGTCTCCAGGCCCAGGGCAGCATCGACAGCACAGGATATGAGGATGGTCAGGATGGCAGCGAAGTCACTCACCAGCGCCCGCACCTGCCAAAGGAGAGGCTTGGCCTGGGCTGGCTGTGCCAAGAGCTGCCCCAGGAGCTCACCTGGGTCGCAGCACCTGGGGCCATCCCCACACTGCTGGGACAGGTGGCCATGCGGAAGGGTTCTCACCCCTGCAGGGAAGTAGCGACTGCTCCTAAAGAGCTTGAGCACAGTACAGGAGAGGAAGGTGCCCCCAAACAGCAGGAAGGAGAAGAAGGTGACATCAGGCACATACTGGCAGCTAGTCCCCAGGAGATGCCCACCTTGATCCAAGCACTGGGTCCGGCTCAGGCCAGCCAGGGCAGCAGGAGGCTGTGAGGACAGGGCAGGTGGTGAGGAGGTGGCATACACAGGCACCTTGGGCCCATGCCAGCCCCTGGCTTGCCCCTCTGGGAGCAGGAGCTGTACCTGCTGGGGGGCCAGGGGTGAGGGCAGCAGTGTTCCGTTCCCTGCAGAGCTGTGACCTGCAAGGTGATAGGGGTTAGGGTACCAGCACCATGAGGACACTCCATCAGGAGTGACTGGGACTGCACTCTGTTCAGATAGCTCCCCAGGGTCTCCCTCAGGGCTCATGGTGCTCTATGGAGCCCCATGGGACCCTTGAGGGCCTGGCACCAGCTCATACCCAGAGACACCCCTGAAAAGGGCTTGGCAGAAGCACCAACCACTCAGACACACCACCAGCCCAAGCTGTGCCCAGCACTGATGCTTTTGGTACACCATGTCCCATTTGCAGGACCACTGTGGACACATCTTCAGGCCCCAGGAAACAGGGGGCCCCTAGAGTTACAGGTCAGGCTAGAAATGGCAGCTTAAACTTACCCAGGTGCCCACCTCCAGTCCCTGGCATTCCCCATCCTGAAGCAATGGGAGCCAGATCGAGGTTCTCCCTCCTCCTGGCACTGCCCTGCTTGGTGCCTGGGCAGTGCTGGGAAGCAGGGATGAATGGATGGATGGATGGATGGATGGATGGATGGATGGATGGATGGATAGATGGACAGATGGACTGGGGAGGGAGTAGAGGAATGTGCTGATGTGCAGGTGAGGATGGTTCTGGGAAGTCTCCTCCCTCCAGCACATTCCCTCATCCAGCTGAGTGGGAGGGTCTCAGTAGGGTCCCAGGGCAGCAGCCTCTGCTCCACACCAGCTCTGCAGCTGCTCGGGCTCACCGTGGCTGGATAAGTTGCAGATGCAGCTGTAGGAGGTGACGTTGTCCAGCCGGAACTGCCAGTTGATGGGGAAGGTGTCTGCCAGGCTCAGCATCTTCTTGAGAGAGTCGTAGATGAATATGAGGCTGATGAGGGCGCAGAAGCCTTCCTCAGTGAAGCGGCTGAAGTACCGCACCAGGTGGCTGGCCTCAGTGGCCACCAAGACCACACCAAAGAAGGCCACCCACAGCCCGATCCAGAGGCGAAACTCCAGGTAGTCCAAGTTGTGGTCACTGGTGGGAAAGGTGAAACAAAGCCTCGGTGATGACCTCACCTGGCATGATGGTGGCCCGTGCACCAGCCAGGGGACAGCGCCCGAGGAGCTGAGCCTGGCAGGTCACTTACTGACTGAAGGAGAAGAGGAGGCGCTCAAAGACCAGCACAGGGCCAGTGCTGCTCAAGATGGTCAGAGGCTGGCCAGAAAAGAGGCAGAAGATGGAGCCGGCAAGGGCCGTGCCAAGGAAGCTCTCCAGCACCCCCTGAAATGCAGAAGGTGCCAGACACCAGGCACGTGGCAGAGACAGGGCTCCCAGGCCTGTACGCCGCAGTGGCACAGCTGCAGTCAGCTGCCCACATCCCTGTGTTGCAAGATACAGGTCTGCACTTGGAGACCACAGAGGCCAGGGAAGGGTACAGGATTTTGGGTGGACCTACAGGCTGGGCAGAGCGGGGTTGGTGTGGGGCAGCCTGCAGCAGTACCAACCTGCATGTTGGCAGTGGCATCCCCCAGCATGCCCCCAAAGGTGATGGCATTGGTGACTGTTGCCAGGTAGATGTAGAGCACTGCTGAGAGGCACTGGGGGTGCAGGGCATCAGAGAAGTCACTGCTGTACCATGGCACCTTCCTCTGGATGTCTCGCAGCAGGCCCCCAAAAAGCCTGGGGCAGCAGAGGGAGATGCAGAGCAGGTCCCCGGCTAGCCATCGCCCTTTGAGAGCCCCATGCAGGGGACCATCCTTCCTCCAGGAGACACTAACTCAGAGTGGTTTGGATGTGGCATCCCCATGTGCTGGGAAAAGCCATGCCTTGTCCCAAAGCTGGCATCCCACTGCAGCTCCCACCACCCTTTCCTGTCAGTCACCCACCTGCCCGTCCTCTCCAGCTCGTCCCCAGAGTGTGAGTGCCGCAGGCTGGCTCTGTCTGCAGCTGCTGCCATGTCCCCATTGCTGTGGGACTGCCAGTCTGGCACAGTGGTCCTGTGGCAGAGCAGAGCCTCAGACAGCAGGCTTGGGGTTGGAGCCTGCAGTACTCAGCTGTGTCTAGGACAGGGAAGGCAGAAAGGAGACAGGGGTGCAGGCACAGCTGGGAGGACCTTGTATATGCCCTGATAATGAGGGAGAGGACGAAGATCAGGAGAAGGAGGAGAGATGAGGGATTAGTCTAGATTATCTTCAAAGGCCTCTTCCTCCTTCAGCAAGCCCTGAAGCCAGCCCTTGGAGGACCAGTTTTGGTGGAGGAGCTGAGCAGAACCAGAGGTCTTTTGCTTAGAGGATGAGGTTCACATCCAAGTGCCTGCAGTGCCTGCGGAGCAGCATTGCCATCCCTGGCCGGGTGGGACAGCAAAACTAACAGCAGTGGGGATGAAAGCTGCGGTCATTGGCCACAGCTGCAGAGGGGCTTGGCTGAAGAACCTCACTGGCAAAGGCTGGCTCCTGGATGCCTCCATCCCCATGGAGACAGAAATTTTAATGCCATAGGCAGAAGTCTCCACCTGGGACCCTGTGGAGGAGCTGGCAGAGGCTGCAGCTGTCCTCCCTCCAGCCTACCTCCTGTGTGGAGACAGCAGGCAGCTTGGTGGAGGAATTCGGGCACTGTGATCCCACTTCCCAGGAGGAAGCACAGTCAGCTCATCCAAGAACGCCTCCATCCCTGCCATGAGGTCCTCTTGGCACTCAGCCTGCCAGGCCACCCTTTGGAAATGCTGTGGGGAGAGCCATGGTTTAGCTGTCATGTCCTGCATTTGGCCACTGGCAGCCTTCCTCCCACCCACAGCCATCACCAGGATCCACACCAGTGCCACAGGTGCACCTACCCAGCTACACGCTACAGCCCCACCTACACCCTGCAGCCCGCCTACACCCTGCAGTCCAGCTACACCCCACAGCCCAGCTACACTCTGCATCCCAGCTACACCCTACAGCTCCAGCTACACCCTGAAGCCCAGCTACACCCTACTGCCCCACCTACACCCTGCAGCCCCACCTACATCCTGCAGCCCCACTTACACCCTGCAGCCCCAGCTACACCCTGCAGCCCACCTACACCCTACAGCTCCACCTACACCCTGAAGCCCCACCTACACCCTGCAGCCCAGCTACACCCTACTGCCCCACCTACACCCTGCAGCCCAGCTACACCCTACAGCCTCACCTACACCTCACAGCTCACCTACACCCTACACTCCCAGTCTAAACCTCTGGTTTCTTACTCTGGGAAAGGCAGGTCACCAGCCCACCCCATCCTTTGCTTCCCCACCTTCAGCCTGCAGAGGAGAGGAGCCCCAGTGCCTGCAGCCTGTGCTTCAGCCCATGTGCTTCCCACCCACTGGTGCTGTACCAGGCTCACCTCATCTGTCAGCATTGTGGCCATGGCTCTGCCAACCTCGAGGTACGCTTTCATTTTGGCTTGGGGGGCCAGCAGAATGAAGAGGAACCTGTGAGCAAGACACTGCATCTCCTGAGCAGCCCTCTCCACCCCGGGAGGTGCTTTTCCTGGAGGTGACTGTGGTGCTGCAAGGACACTGGCATGGCAGATAGGCAGGCCTGGGGGGCTGTTGCCACGCTAAGGAATGGCTGCCCTAAGGTGGGGTTGAGGGCAGAAGACAAGACACATCCACTCCCCACTTCAAGGAAGCCCAATAAGATCCCAAAGAACAGCAGGACCCTGGCTGGATCACAGGGGCTGCAGGAACCTGAGCTGGAACTGGAAGCAAGACACAGGGACAGAGGAGATGCCCTCAGCTGGGCATGTCAGTGAGGTTGTTCTCTGGGATGGGGATATCTGTGGGATCAGGATCCTCACTGGGACTGTCTCTGGGGTCATGCTTATAGGAATGTTGCTCACAGGTGGGATGCAAGAATGCAGGGATGCACTGGGACAGAGAGCTTGCCAGCTGCACGAGCAGCAGGTTTGCTAGAACTGCAGAGACACAGGAGGAGATTGGAAAGTCTGCCCAAAGTCCTTGAAGGAATACAGCTAAACCCCCACACCACAGAGGGTACTGCACAACAGTGTCTCCACAGGGACAGCCCACCCAGATCTTTAACCAAGCTCTCCACTCCTTTGGGAAACTGGACAGAGTGGTTACAGTCCTGCCAGCCCCAGGCTGCAGAGCAGTTTCAGGGGTTGTACCCTGAGCAAACCTCCAGAGAAGGGCAGGGAAATAGCCCAAGCGGGGCTGAAAGTGGCTCGACAGAACCTACTGCAGTTGTGATGTGAGGCATCAGTACTGGAGACCTCCCACAGCCTGCTCTGAGGGGTCGGGAGGTGCCAGTAGCCACCTGGGGTTGCTTTCACCCAGGCATCTTCATCAAGGCAATGAGAAAATCTCAAGATGGTAGAGCTGAACCTGGGTGGTCAGTGTGGTGCTCATGCGGTAGCCCAGAGTGGCCACAAAGGGGATGGCACTGTGGGAAAGGGATGGGTAGGGACAAGCTGCCTTCCCCTCCTGTGAGGGGAGGACAATACAGCGGGAAGGGTTGTCGTGAGTCCCTTGAGACCCCCTGGGGACCTGCCACCCATCTCCCACCGAGTGAGCAGGAGGTGGATGATGTCCTGCTCCGCCAGCTCCTGGAGGGTGAGTGCTCCGGGCAGAGTGACCAGGAGGTGGCAATGTCCCTCTTGATCCCTCTCTGCTCCTCCACACACTCCCTGAGGAAGCCTTGGATCTAGGGCCACACTGACCATTTTCGCTTACGGCTTCTTCTCAGCCACAAAGGAACATCTCCTGTCCTGCTCCTCCCCCCCTATGCCAGCAGTGCTGCAAGAGCCACCTCACCACGCAGGAGAGCATGGCAGGGCCAGAGGCTCCTGCAGACCCGTGTCCCTTCCCAGCCACCAGCCCCCATGCCCCAGGGCAGGAAGTGAAGAGCTTCCAGACCCTCCTAAGGAGGAAAGCGAATGCAAAGCCCAAGTGGGATAACCCAGGGGATGTGCCCCTCGGCTGCCCAAGAGATGTTCCCTTCTCAGCCCATCCTGAGCTGAGAAAAGTAGGAAAAGCAGCAAAGCAGGGTCCAAGGACCGCAGCTGGCACTGGATGCCATACCCTTGGCTTTTGCCAAGCAGAACCCTGTACCCTGCAGGAGGGAGCATGGGGACAGCAATGCAAGGGGCCGCATGCCATCGGCCATGCTCCCTTTACCTGCTGGGGAGAGCAACTTCGGCCAGCGAGCCGAGGACCACTGCTCTCTGGAGGCGGATGAAGGCGGTGAAGGGCTGCTCCAGGAACTCAACTTCACCCACAGCAACGTGGGCTGCTTCAGTCCCCAGTGGGATCTTCTTCTGGAGTGGGTTTCTCAGCTGAAAGGGAAGGGATGCAGCAGCTGTGCCCCTGGGGAGCAGCAACGCTCCGAGCCCAGCTCCATCCTGCCTTACCTGCTTCGGAAGAGGCTCCTTAAGAGACCTTACCTGCTCCTCAAGAGGCTTTTCAGAGACCTGGGCTCTGGGCTCAGAGCAGCTTTTGGCCTTCCCTGCAGAGAACAGCAGCGAGCAGCACAGTGCACGGGCAAGCCAACGGCCAGCGTGGGCACTGCCCTGGGCTGGTGGTGGTGGAAAGATGCCCAGCAGGAGAGCCCAGTCACCATCCAGGGCCGGGTGCTCTGCCTACCTCGGCAGGGAGAGAGGCCATGCTCGACAAACTGCCGCAGAGAGGCTCCAGCGGGCTGGTGCCGTGGCTGGCGCAGCAGGAGGGCTGCCAGGCGCTGCCGTAGCTCGGGCTGCAGCCCCACTCTCTCGGGCTGCCCAGAAAGTGCCTGGTCTGCAACAGGGGTGGGCACAGCCCTGAGTTCCCAGGTTTGCTGCCCAGTGAGGGACTGCCCAGCAAAGAGCCCACCTTGCTGGAGCAGCACAGAGCCAGCCCAGGCACCCAGCCTGCATGCAGCACTGCTTTTCTATAGGGACACCATGGTGACCTGGTCCCTCTCCGGTGACCAGCTCATCCCAGCAGGTAACTTTTGCATTCCCTCCTACCGATTATCTCCTTGAAGCTTGAGGCATCCAGACCCAGGAGAATCGTTCCTTCCTGCAGGCACATCCTCAGCTGGAAGAGGCTGTGCAGGTGGAGGGCTGGGACGTGAGGTGCGCTCCAACGCCTCCCACCATCCTCCACCTTCTCCTCAAACTTCACCCATCTGCCCAGGAAGATGTTCTGGGTCAGCAGCAGGGCAGTCCTGTGCCCCATGCCAGGCAGCAGGAGCTGGAGCTTAGGTCCATCTGTGAGCTTAGCAGGGAGGGGCTTGGGGTGGTTCAGAAGTGGCTGCAGTGGGGGTCATGCAGCAAGGACATGGGGCAGCCTCGGCGGTCCTGTTGACCCACATGTCATTCTGATCTCCTGACCAGAGGGATTCACCAGTCATGGCATCACCAGGTGGTTTGGGTTGGAAGGGACCTTCACCACCATCCAGTCCAACCCCTACCACCACGGGCAGGGACATCTCCCACTAGGTGAGGTTGCTCAAAGACCTGCCCAGCCTGCCCTTGAACGTTTGCAGGGCTGCAGCATCCACAGCTCTCCTGGGCAGCCTGCTCCGGTGCCTTACCATCAGCACTGCACATTTGTTTCTTGTGTCCTGCCTAGCCCTGCCCTCTGGCAGTTTGAAACTCTTGCCCCTTGTCCTGGCACTACAGGCCCTGGCACAAAGTTTCTCTCCATATTTCTTACCAGCCCCTTTTATATGCTGAACTGCCTCACCAAGGTCTCCCCTGCAGCCTTTTCTGAACGATCCCAACTCTCCCCGTAGCAGAGCTGTCCCAGTCCTCAGACCATTTCAGTGACCTCCTCTGACCCACTCTCACAGACCCAGCTCTGCCTTGTGCTGGAGCCCCCAGATCTGGGCACCATGCCCCAGGGGGTTCTCCCCAGAGCAGAGAGGGACAATTCCCTCCGCTGCCTTGCTGGCCACGCTGCTGGTGATGCAGATGGGAGACACTTGGCTTTCTGGGCTGGGTGCACACTGCTGGTTCATGTCCCATTTTTCACCCACCAGTATCCCTTGTCCTTCTCCACAGGGCTGGTCTCAACCCACCCATTCTGCTGGGCCTAGCATTAGCATTTCTTGCTTGGCTCAAAAAAGAAGCATATTGAGCTCTTGGCCACGCTCAGGCCATGCCAGATATTTTAGTGCCAGTTGCAGACAGACCTTCCCTTTGTCCCCATGGGTGGGCACACTGTTGTGGGGTGGCTCAGTGGCAGAGACCATGCCCCAGCAGAGCAGGCTTCTGTCAATAGGCAGCCATGTCAGGGACAAGAGGGCTGAGCACTAAGGAGAGCTCTTACAGCCACAGCCTGGTGCCTTTGTTTCCCCTAGACTGTTTGACC
The DNA here is from genome assembly GCA_013399055.1 of Ramphastos sulfuratus. NCBI lineage: Eukaryota > Metazoa > Chordata > Aves > Piciformes > Ramphastidae > Ramphastos > Ramphastos sulfuratus. Next base: position 64,353 of record WBNM01037847.1, on the reverse strand, counting down.
CCTGGGACTGCTCACAAACCCCCACAGCCTATGTTCCTGCTGAGCTGTGGAGAGGTGGCATGGGGCATGGAGACATCTTAGGCATGCTCCAGGCATGCTCCTGCCCCACACCAGCACTCAGGTGGCCCTGTCTCCTCTCTGTTGGGCTCTATCATCCCAGCAAAGCCTGCTCTGACCTGCCTTCCCAGCGGCCTCCTGAGACAGCTAGACCTGGGGAGCAGCAAAGCATTGTCCCAGCCCTGGTGCAGCCACTGGAGCCTTGGGCTGGCAGCCAAGGCATGAGCAGAAGCAAGTATCAGGGTCATTCACTGCATGTGTGCTGCCTGACAACCTATCTGCCAATAAGCAAGGCATCCTGAGCCAGGAAGGAGCAGTGTGGGCATCAGCAGGGGCAGAGGGCAGGAAGCAACTCTGCTTTAGAGCTGAGGCTGAGGAAGCAGCAGCCTTGGGTGATGCCATGGGTCCCATCAGAGCTGGACTTTTGAAAGCTGGGCTTCCCAAAGCATAGCCAGGCAGCCTGGCCATTGTGGGCATGCCTACCTGGCTGTCTCTCTCCACTCCAGCCCTGCTGGGGTGCCAAGGAGCTGGTTGAGCTGGATGAAGAGCAGTGGGCAGATGGCATCCCCCTGTTCCTCCTGCTGCAAGGTGTCACTGACTCTCTCAGGTGCTGTGCTCGAAGAGAAGATGCTGCAGCCAAAAGCCTGGTAGGGAGCCTCGCAGTTGCTTCCCTCTGCTCTGGGCTGTGAGTGGGCATCTGCCACCTGGAGAGCCACACCAGCTGCTCCAGGCATGTGGGCTTGCATGGCCACCAGCACTAGCAGCCTGCTGTAGCTGCAGGCTCTCAGAGCATCCCACTCACACCACACATTATAAAAGCTGTGAACGAGTTTAAACTGGTCACAACCCAATACCCGAGAGCCGAGCCCAAAACAACGACCTCAAAACACCAGGACCCTGCAGGTCCCCGTGTGGCCACCTCCTGCCACCCTCAGACACTGAGCTGGGCAGGGAACCCTGTGCCTCTTTCTAGCGACCCGCATGGACGAAGCTGCACTGCTGCCCTCAGGGGAGCAGCATGTCCCCGCGCTTCGGTGAGATGACAGCGAGACCGCCTCTGCATAGCTAGTGGCAGTGTTGGTGCCAGCACAGGGGTGCCTGTGCCCACAGCAGGAGAGGTGGCACAGCCGTGTGGCAGCTCTTCCTAGGCAAGGGGGTATGGGGCTGCGAGCTGGTGAAAGATGTCACTGCTGAGGAAATCCAGAATGGGGCAAGAGTGGTCTGCTGGTGGCAGGACTCACGGCAGGGTCACTGCTATGTCATCGTTGCAGCCATCCTGGCGTGCCGGGAAGAAGAATGTGGGCACAGCTACATCACCCTGCCGGGAATGCAGAGATGGCACAGCCAGCACGATGCTGCCAGCAGAGAGCAGTGCCCCGTGCTTGCTGTGCCTGCAGCATGCCCGCGGTCACCGTCACCATGCTTGGCTCCCTCAGCCCCGTGCAAGCAAACAGCTGGGCTGTGTGCAGTGCAAACAAGGCAGCAGGCAGCGCAAACACCCTGCCGGCAGGGATGGGCTGTGCTGGAACCTACTGGCCTGGGCAGGATTCAGCCCGAGGGGTGGTCTGGCACAGGGCCAGGTGCTAGCACCTGTGAAGTCACATTTTAGGGCAGTGCAGTGGGGTGCTGGTACCTGCCTTGCAGCTGATGGGCCAGGAGCTGAGGCCAAGGAGCTGCTGGTGCTGGATTGCAGCTCTGGCAGAGGTGTGAGGGGCATCTTTCCCCATCAGCCCCATCATCACCAGGTGCAAGAAAATCTCCCTTGTGCCCATCTTCTGCCCCAGAGCAGACTCCCAGGGCTCCTTTCAGCCCCACAACCAGCTTCACTCCAGCCGCACAAGCTGCCCAAGGGGCCTGCCTCATCTGACCCCCTTAGCACAGGCAGAAGGGATAAAGGCAGCAGCCTGCAGCACAGTGGGAGTTGGGTCACAGCACGGCTGGATGCCAAGGCATTCCCCAAGCCGTGTGGCACCGAGTTCACCTTGGGCAATCCCTGGCTCGCTGGAGACCTGCAGCTCCTCCTGGAGAGGTGTGGGGTAGGGACAAGTGGTGGCAGACTGGGGGAATCCCAGGGAGGGGTCAGGGCATTGGGGGCTGGAGCCACCACCCGGATCCACTGGGGTGTGCATCTCTCACTGATACAGGAGGGGAGATCCTGCCCCGAGCAAGGACCTTTGTGATGGGTGGGGGGCACGCGGTGTGGGGTAGCACATGGCTTAGGGTGCTGCATGATGTGTGTGGCACAGGGCATGGGATGTGGGCACGTGGAGTGATGGAGATTCACATAGTGTGGGGGGGTCCGGACTGGGGGGCATTATGGGAGGGGGTCACATGGCATTGGGGGTCACACTGCTTGGAGGACGTTGCATATTGTGGGGAGGGGTCACAGTGCAGTGCGGGTCAGATGCAAGGTCACACAGCACTGAGATCACCTGGCACTGAGAGGGTCACACTGAATGGCATGCCAGGACATTGGGGGGTGGGAGTCAGACTACAGTGGGGCCTGCCCTCCTCCAGCTTTGGGGCTGGCACAGCCCCCCCCCCCCCCCCCCCCCAGCTGTGTGAAGGTCTGGGAACTTGGGGTTGGGGTTGGACTTGGTGGGCTGCCCTGCACCCCTGCCCTGTGCCCCATCCTCCTGTCCCCAAAACACTGTTACAGTGCCATCCTGAGGGATGGATGCTGCCCACAGGGCCAGATCCTAACACCCACCTCTACCTTGGGAGCTGCACTCCTCCCATCCTGTGCCCTCCTAGCTTCCCTTCCCATGCCCACCAGGCTGTTTGTTCTGCATATGCCCAAGGTGGGGCTGCAGCATGGTGGAGGGGGTGCCCTTGGCCAAGTTGAGGATCTTGGGAAGACCCCAGGGAGCAGCACCCTTAGATGACAGCCAAGGAACCTTCAAGGCACCCAAATCTTCCCAGGAGTCTGCCTGTGGGGCCTGTCCCAGCATGGCCCCTGACATGGGATGGTGCTTGGCTGGCAGGGGGGCTGTGAGGAGTTGAGACTGACTGGTAAAGGGGATAAGGCAGCAGAGGCAAGGCAGCAGGCAGCAGGAGGCAGGAAGGAAAGACAGCCTGCAACTCCTCTCCCATGCCTGCTGCCAGTCCTCTGTGCCCACAGCTGACATGAGCTGGTGCCTCCCTCTTGCTATGCTGGGTCAGCCAGAAAATGCTGCCTATGCATGCTGCCCACGCACACCCAGCCTCGGGGAGGTGGCAGGGAACCGGCAGGGGGGAGGATGCCATCCCCGTACAGGGACCCACTGAGAAGCCGTGGTGTGGGGCTCACAGCCCCTTGCCCAAGTCACCCTGACCCACCTCACCCTGCTGTCAAAGCCCTTTGAGCCAGAGGAGGTGGAAGGAAAAATGTCCTGCAAACAACGACCAAAATCAGGTCTGAGCAACAGCTCACCACGCTCTGCTGCCCCAGCCCGCCAGCCTGGGGGCTTAGGACCTGGAGGGACCAGGAGGAGGCCACAGCCAAGCAGAGGGTGAGCTGGGACGAGATTCTGCACTCTGCCCGTGCCTGCATCAGCAACGTGCTCTGGGCTGTCACTTGGGCTGGTGGGAAGACCAAACGCAAGCGATTGCCAGAGCAGAGGAGGGGACGGAGAAGCACAGGCAGCCCCTAACACAGTGGCCACGGGCTCGCATGGAGACAGGGACAGAAGGAGACTGCAGGATGAAGCTGTGAGTGAACTGTGACTGAACAGGTTCTGCAGCGGGGCACAGAGGTGACTCATGGACAGAGATGGTCTCTGCCACCGACACCACTTTCCCTTCTCCAGCAACGGGCGGCAAGAAGTCTGTCCCCTGTTGGGCTGCTACCCCATCGCCACGGGCAGGAGGAGGTTTTGGTCTGAACCGTCAGGTTTTTCCTCTTGCCCGACTCCCCTTTTGGGGTGCTCGTGTCCTTCCCAAAGCCCCCCAAGACCCCGTCTAGCACTGGTGCTGCAGCCAGCGTGGGCACAGCTCTGCTCCTCACCGGACATCTCCTCCCCCCGCGGCCTTAGCGCAGCCCCGGAGGGCCCCCGGCTGCCGGCGCTGCGCAGCGCTGGGCGTCCCGAGCGGGGATCAGGGGGTGGGACCGGCGCTGGTGCCCCCGGAGCCGGGGAAGCCCTTCCCGGGGGCGGGCGGACAGGCAGCTCCGCCCCGCCCCGCCCCGCCGCCTTCTACCCGCCGCGGGGCCGGGCCGCCGGGCAGTGGGGCTAGTGCGGGGCCAAGTGGAGCGACGCTTGGGCAGCGGCCGGGACACGGTGGCCGCGGGCCATGGACGGGCGGGCAGTGCTGATCCACGTGCTGCTGGCGGCAGGTGCGGACACCTGTGGGCACCTGTGGGCAGCGGCAGCGTGTCCCGGGCCCGGGCAGCGCCACCCCAGCGCCGGGCACACGCAGGGGACGGTGGTCCTGGGCAGCGCGGTGCCGGTCCCGGATGGAGGGTCCCGGGCACGTGAAAAATAGGCGCCGGTGGCGGTCACGCGTGGGCTATCCCGGGCAGGGCCAGCCTGACCGCGGTCCCTTGTCTCCTTCCCGCAGTGTGCTTGGCGGCAGCGAGCGGTCTGGGCCGGGACGAGCGGCACAACGAGGTGCTGCGGAGGGGCGAGGGGGCGTCGGTGCCAGCCACGGCGCCGCTGCTCGGCCGCAGCCTGGAGAAGGAAGGTGGCGGAGCGGCCTCCGGGGACGACCTCAGCGAACTGCCTAGAGGTAAGGGCGGGAGAGACACGTCTGGAGGTCCCGGGGGCGGCGTCTGGAGGTCCCGGAGCGAGTCCCGTGGCAGAGCCGGCAGGGCGGATTGGGGACGGTCGGACCCAAGAGAGCGCGGAGGGGCCGGGCTGGGCTCGGTGCAACCCCGCGGGGGTCCCGGCGGCAGCTCCGGTTCCGCTTCGGAGGAAGCCGCGGGCAGCCCCGATACCCGGGTCAGGACCGGCCCGTGGGCGCTGGCACGGAGCCGCTGTGCTGTGGCAGCTCCCTCCCCGTCCCCGGGCTGTGTCTCTAAAAGTCCCCAGTACGGGGGTCCCGAGGGCCCCGTGTTCCTGGGCCGCACAGAGGCAGGGGCCCCCCGGCAGTCCCGGACGCGGCTCCCTGCTGCCTCCGAGTCGGGGCCGCGATGGTCGCTGGCGGGGGCACCGCTGTGACTCAGCCGCCGCCTACACAGGGCTGCTCCTCATACCTAGGCAGGGTTAGTCAGCGGCACCCCGGCTCCGGGGGTGGGGGGCACACTGCCTCTCTGTTCGGCTCCCCGCCTGACTCCTCTCCCCCGGCTTCGGGTCCCAATACTCTGGTGCGGTGGGACAGCAGCCCACGGCAGGCTGGGGAGGGTGACTGGTGCCTGTGCCCCGCACATGTGACGTTCTGGGATCAGTAACCTGGCACCAGGAGGAGCAGGCTCTGCCCCATAGGCTTCGCCCTCCTTTTTTTTGCTTTCTTTGTTTTTTCGCTGTGACAAAAGTCTGCTAAACTGGGCTTAGCCCCGGCAACACAGGGGACACAGCCCCTGGAGAAATCCAATTAGTCCTGATGGAAGAGATGTTCCAGCCTCCCGAGGAGGGGACCCTCTCCTAGAGCAGACGATATGGCAGGTGTGGGCTGACCTTCACCTGCGGGACAGGCTGAGAGGATGGCAGACGTTTGGTTACTTCAGGCTGTGGCCTTCCAGAGCACTTCTCGGTGCCTTGAGCTGAGCTATGGTCACATAAATCTGACATTTGTGTTTCCTTCACCTTCCTCTGGGGTGCCTGAGATGACAGAGAGAGGGTCAGCAGCGCCCTAGGAGCACCTGGCCTGGACTAGTTTTCCTACCTGCAAGATCTTCTCTGGCTGGCCTAAGGGACAGAGCCCTGGGGAGAAGGGGTGGTGAGCGTGGAGGTGCTTGAGGGGATCGGCAGCACAGTGTGTCCTCTGGCTGCCACCAGAAGATAGCCTTCGGGGGGAGGGGCAGCCTCTGTGGCCAGCCTGGGGCAGAGCCCCAGACCTCACCCAGGCCCGGGGGTTTCTGCAGGCCACAGAATTTCCTGGAGTATCAGTTTTCTCTAGGCGTAGCTGAAGGATGTTGAAAGCGTGAAGTGACTTGGCTAGGTGTGCACACAGCGTGCTGCCTGCTTACGTCAGGAAGCGGCTCAGAAGGAACTGGGCAGGTCACAGCTAGCCAGGGTAGACTCAGCTGCCCTCTCCTCCAGGAGTGCAGGGTTCAGCTCCCATTTGCCCGGGCTCACCAGAGTTAAGCACCATGGGTTGGGAAGGGGGGAACCTAAACGTCCATCTCAGAACAGTGAGTGCTCTGTGGCTTCTCAGCACCTTGTGAGATCAAGCTGGGGGCTCATTCTGTGGGCACCTGTATGTCTTAATACTACTCCAGTGAAGTTGCTGGGTCCAGTCCATGTCCAGGAGAGGAGCTCAGTCCTCTGGTTCTCCCAAACCATCAGGGAGCTGGCCTTGCACCAAAGCCACTCGGTTTTTTTTTTTGTTTTGTTTTGTGGTTTGTTTTTTTTTTTCCTGCACAGCAATTAAAACATTCCTTTTGAATTCATGGGCGTGTTGCCCTTAGCATCTCTTTGGCTCTGCAAACCCAAAACTTAAGCCAGGCTTGCTCTCTTAATCTTGCTCTGGGTGCACAAGCCATCCTTGTACCCTCACAGGAAGGAAAATCCATCTGAGCCATGAATAGGGTCTTACAAAAGACTATGCTCATCAAGGAAACAAAAGGCAGATAAAGGGGCGATTAGCAATGCTCTGTGTCCAGTGGAAACTCGAGCACAGAATAGCAACATCTGAGATGCACGAAGTTCTGTTCCCCACCGCCCTTGTCCTGATCCCTCCCTTTCCTTCAGAGCTGATCTTATGAATTGGAAAGGCCATGATATTTGTAAGAAGCTGGAAAAAAAGGCGATGGAAACCCCCCTCAGTTCCAGGGCAGGCTGCTGCATAAAAGGCTGTGGGAGTGTCAGAGTCGAGCCGGCTGCTGCTCTGCCTCCTCCGACTGACCTGGCGGTGATCTGACTGCTCTTTTCTTCTGCCGGAATTATTTTCCAGTCGCTTTCCTGTCGAAGCCCCAAGGCCTGGTTACTCCCAAGAAAAAAGGGAACGGGAATAAAAGAAGAAAAGGCAAAGGGCTGGGAAAGAAGAGGGACCCGTGCCTGCGGAAGTACAAGGACTTCTGTATCCACGGCGAGTGCAAATACATCCGCGAGCTGCGGGCTCCCTCCTGCATGTGAGTCGCTGTCGTGCGCCTGCCTGCCTGTGCCGGGGGAGCCTTAGTCACGGTTCCTCCAATTCTCTGCGCCAGGCAAAGGAAGAGCAGAGCAGATATTTTTAGTGTGTGCTCTCTCTCCGTGCTGGGACAGCTCTGACTTGGCCTCTTTCCTTGTGCTTCTTGAACAATGTCCACCCCCCCACCAGAATCTGCTGTGGCTGTAGACCCAGCGTGCCCTGCCAGTGCTGTGAGCTTTGGCTGAGCTGCTCTGTGGAGACTCACAGTGCTGGTGTATGAAGGATGGTGAGCAGGGGCTGGGGTCTCACAGCCAAGGGCTTCTGCAGGTCTGGTTTGTGAGTCCCCATCCTGACTGTGTACCACTGCACCCCCCTATTCCTTGCTGCTTCAAGCACTGAGAGCCTGGGCTCCTGCAGCTGGTGCAAGCAGGAGGAGCATTTCTGCCATGGCACCAGCAAAACACAAACTTTGGCAACTGTCTGCCAAAGCCATGCCCGAGCTGTCCTTTGTCCCTGATGAAGGGATAGGGCTGTACACTCCCTGGGATGCAGGTGAAGAGCAGGGACTAGACAAGACAAGCAGAGGAAAAAGCATTTGCCTGATGCCAAGGCACCTGAATCCAGCACTGCTACTGCAGGAAATACCCAGGGGTGCACGTCTGATCCCTGCTGACGTTGGCAGGAGTTGAGCTGGCAGCTATATAAGAGGCTTTGTTCTTTGCTATCAATCCTCTGAGCCACCCAGCCCTGTGCCTGGAGCCCAGGAAAGATAATAGCTCCCTGGCTTATGGTGCCCACAGGATCTCATACTGCAATCTGCAGGGATCAGGCTCTGTGTAGCTCCTTGAACTGCTTAGTTTCTCTCTGCGTGGAAGCTGCCATGGAGTTGGGGGCTCAAGACTGCCAGCAAGAGACCTCTGCTGGCTCAGCTTGAGCTGGTGGCCTAGTGTGATGTGGGGTGCAGCACACCCTACCTGGGACTAGGACAACCAGGTGTCCCCTGCCCAGCCCTATGCCCTTCCCAGGTCCATGGGGCTTGGAGAGGACCTGGGACATGGATAAGCAGGCAGAGTCCAGGGGCTCTTCAGCCTGGTGAGGCCCATCCTTAGGTGATAGCTCCCAAGTGTCATGGTTTTTAGGAACAGCAGCCAACTGTCCCTTCTATCATGAGGCCTCATGCTGGTGGTGTCACCTGGTTGTGGCTGGAGGGTCCCCTGGATTGTCACTTCCTTCATCTGGTCTCCAGGGTGCAGGGTGGGGTGAGGATGCTGCCAGGCTGAGGCCTGCACCTCTGCCTTGTGACCAGCCTTGTTGCCATGGCTGGGAGGTGGCACTGGCGTGTGGTGTTGTTGCAAGCTCGAGGGTTGGTGGCACTGGATATAGCAATACATGGATATATCTGGTGGCATTGCTGTGCCTTGCCTGGCAGGGAGGGCTGGCAACCTCGCAGCTCTGATGGGCAGCATTATTTCTGTTGTGTGAGTAACCTCCCGAGTCCTCAGGGAGGTGGCACCTCTCTGGCTGGCAGAGTGTGCAGGGTTATCCTGCTTCAAGGGAAGTGCTGAGGTCTGGTCCAGCTGCCTCTCTGCTCCTTTCTGTGGGACCCCTCACTTCCAGAGGTGGTCTAGGCAGCCTGGCTCTAGCCTGGGAAAAACATAGCCCCTGGTGCCTTCTACTGGGTGGAGCGCAACCTTTCTAGGAGCTTTTGCCTGCTGCTTGGTGCAGGAGAAACCCAACAGCAGGGAGGTGATGGTGACAGCAGATGTCCCAGCTTAGGGGTAGGGGACCAAGGGGAATGGGCAGGGTGTTGGCTAAGGCTGAGCAAAGAGGCAGCTCCTCTTGTCCCTCCACACTGGGGGATGTGAGGGACCCAATGACCTTCTGTGCTTGGCCACCATCAACCTTTAAAACTCCTTCTTCCACAGATGCCAGCCAGGCTATCATGGCGAGAGGTGCCACGGCCTCCTGCTGCCTGTGGAGCACCCTCCCAGCACCTACGACCACACGACAGCGCTGGCTGTGGTTGCTGTCGTCCTGTCCTCCCTGTGTCTCGTCATCATCGCAGCCCTGTTGATGCTCAAGTGAGTGGGGTGGGGCTGAGCTGTGGGATCCGTGTCCCTGGGAAGGCTCCGTGCAGGGGAGGCTGGCAGGGAGTTCTCTGTGCTCTGAGCATCTCTCTGCTTGGCCTCGCAGGTGTCACAAGAGGGGTGTCTACGACGTAGAAAACGAAGAGAAGATCAAGCTGGGCATCACTGTGAACCACTGAGGATGCCAGGTGCTACCGAGGTGAGCCCTCGGCTGGGCACAGGGCAGCAGTGGGGCTGGTGGGCATCTGAGGACTCCGCTTGCTCCTGGTGGCTGGGACTGCTCTGTGAATCCCATGCCAGAGTCAGGCAGGAGCTGAAGGCAGTTTTGAGCCTGGAGAAGCAGCTTGGTGGATTTCTGCCCAAGAGGCTGCCCCGTGGGCCTCCAGGCCTCTTTCCTCCCCTTCCTGTCCAAGTCCCTGACCCCCCAGGCTACCAGCACCTCCTGCCTTCTAACTTCAGACCTTTCCTTTGCCCTGTCATTGAATGCTTTAAGTTCATTTAGCAGTGGAGAAGCTGCTTCTGGTGTGTGTTGCTTTCCCAACCCCGCCCCCCCGCCTTGTTCTGATCCCTCTTGCCCTCTGAGTCACTTCCCCTCCTTCGATATTACCTCTATTTATATGTATATAAAAACCCTCCCTTCCTTTTCACTCCCACTCTGCTCCTTACGGGCACCAACGTAATGCTTTGCAGCCGGTCGGGGGGGATCCTGCTGCCAGCCCATGCCGTGTTGCCCTGGCTGGGCGCTGGGGCCGTGCTCTGTCCCAGGTGCTGGGAAGCTTGCGGACTTCCTGCAGCCCGGGCCAAAGCCTGACGTTAGAAGTGCCCACATATTACAGCTACTTCTCTTTTTGAGGCAAGAGCATCCCCTGTGAGGATGAGGTAATGCCTTCAAGGAACGGCTGCTCTGTGGGTGGCTGCCTGTGGCTGTTCGTAGCAGCTGAATTCGGGAGAAGGCTCAGCAGGAGGCTTCCTCACCCTCCCTCCTGCCCCGGGGATTGCTGGGCTGGCTGTGACCGGGGCAGATGAGTGCTTCTGGGAGGGCAGCTTGGCCAACACTCCTCTGCCCACCTGGCTCACATCTGCCCGGGTCCACCTCCCCAGGGTGGCAAGTGGCTGCTGCTGCTCCTGCCGTGGTTTCAGTAGCCACAGGGGACTCTCCTGCTAGGCATGGCCCCACCATGCAGGAGCCACTCTGCAGGCAGAGCAGCCCGTGGCTGTGTTGTGAGCTCTTCTGCCGTTCTCTTGCAGGGGCCAGCACTGATGCACTTCTCCCTCCATGAAGAGGCGAGAGCTGTGGAGCCAGTGGTGTCCTGCAGGCAGCTCAGTGGCCACCTCTGGGCTGAAGCAGGCTTGGGACAGGTGCTGGCCAGCCAGGTGGCTGCACAGACAGAGGGGCTCCCCAGCGGCTCTCCGTGCCCTGCGGGGTGTGAGGGGCTCCCCAGTGGCTCTCCGTGCCCTGGGGGGTGTGAGGGCCACTCCAGAGACTCTCCGTGCCCTGCGGGGTGTGAGGGGCTCCCCAGCAGCTCTCTGTGCCCTGTAGTGCATGCTGAGGAACAAACTGTGAAAGGAAAGGAGCCTGGGCTCGGGGCTTGCTTAGGCGTGGTAGGGTAACAGTTATTTAACAAGTTGTTTTTCCTTTTAAATTATATATTTATTTTAGATAAACTGTACATAGTATTTATTTATTGCAAGTCTGGCCCTGCAGCCTTCATGTAGGCTAAGGTGACAGGGTCAGGCCTCCTTTATTTTTTAAGTGCAATGTAATATTCTAATAAATAACACCTTTGTTACAAACACCTGGCTTGTTAATTTAATGATGGAGGTGGAAGGGGTCAGACCTTTGAAGACTGCATGTGGCAACCTGCTCCTGCTGGTGGGTACTGCAAGCAGTGACAGAGACCCTTGCGTGTGTGGGGCTTGTGCTGCCCTTGGAGCACAGCAGAGTGGAGCCTGGGAGGGGCTGGGGGCAGAGTCTGTTCTGCTGGGGCCCGCAGCCAGGCCAGCCCCATGCATTTCTATGGGGATCTGTGAATTTGCAGCTGATGCCCCAGGAGGGATGTGATGTTAGGGTGTCCCATCCTCAAGAAAAGCTGCCTCTGGTATGGGCGAAGCCATTCTGGCCCCTGAGTGATTGGAATGAGACAGAGTCCTGGCTTCAGTTCAACACCTGGCTGGAACACCCAGAGGTGTGCTTGCTTCCCCTTGGGGCACTTCAGCAGTTCCTGGAGTGGCAGCTGGCTTCTGGGGCTGGGGTCATGCCAGTAACCATCATTTCAGAGGGTTGTTCAGGACATTGCAGTAAAAGCAACCTTGAAACATTTCTTGTCCTCTTCTCTGATCGAGATCAGGGTGAGCTACTGGCTCTAGTAGAGAGCCTGAAGCAGAGAGAAACCTGCTTTTCTCCAACCCCTTTCCCTTCAGCAGATGTCCAACTCCAGTTCTCAAAGAGGAGTGCTAAGCTACTGCTTTCTGCTACTGCTTTCCACTCCTGCTCCTACAACAGGCACTGAAGCCAGGCAGTGAGTAGAGTGCAGAGCTGTGAGACCTAACTCAGCCCAGTCTTAGCTCTGGTAAAGTATGATATGAACTTTGTGCTGACTGTGGGAGTAGCTGCTTAGGAAGTGAGTACATGGGTTCAGCCCTCTTGCTCAGCTGATGAGTTTTGTGGTAGCAACAAGATCTGGGGAATAGGAAGGGGGAAAGCAGGAATAAATCAGCTTTCCAGTGCTTCCCAAGAGAGAAGGGCTGAAGTACAGCAGATGGGAAATGGCTGGGTGGCAACTGTCACCTAAGGGGGTGAAAGCCTCAGCAGTGGCAGGAACCTGAGTCCCAGAGGCATGGAAGCAGGTTACTGGCTCTGGTCTGTGCAGATGTGAACCTCCGTGCTGTGGAAGTGCCAGTTTACTTAGAGTCCAAAATTGCTTTTTTCAATGTCTGTTAGGCAAATATTGGCTCCAGCTGCTGTGCAGGAGGCCCTTCTGCTCCAGGCCACCTGGCTGTGCCTAAGCTGCTCCCCTTCCTGGGACCCCTCCATTCTCCAGCCCTGCTGCTTTTTCTGCATTTCATGGTGGACAGCTCTGCATGCCAGGGGCTCCAGGCCACCCTGGCAGTCCCCGGGAACATCTCCCCTGGAAGGCATTTCTGCAGACTGCTGCCTAGCACCCAGCTGCCCTCTCCCCTTCTGTTACCTGCAGGGACATGTGGTCTGCTTTGCTCCTCTGCAGGCTGGCAGTGCAGGCTGGGCTGCCCACAGAGGGTGATTCAAGAGGCCAAGAGAGGGGAAACATATTTTGGAAATGTAGGGTGCAGGAAGCTGGCTGGATTCACAGGCTGGCTGCCTTGGCCCTACGGGACTGAGACAGGCTGACAGTCCTACAGGGCAGCTCCTTGGTCCAGCTGTTCTTGTGGTCATGGAACAGGAGGCAGCTCAGAGCCTGCCCGGAGCTCCCAGGGCCTGCCCAGGCAGCCCATGTACAGTGCAGGAGGCCAGGCTGCCCACCTAGCTAGGTGCCTACAGGAACAGGGGTCTGCAAGGGAGTCTTCACCACACTGCCACCTTCCCTGGCAGGAGTGGGCAGCCAGGGAGTGGGCAGCCAGCCAGGCTGAGCACTGGCAGGGATCCTGGTGAAGGCAGGTGGTGGCCTCCAGCAGCCCCAGCCCAGCAGCCTGGCCTTTTATCCTGCCAGGGCACAGACCCAGGAGCACAGATGTGCTACCAGCTGCAGCACGTCCTGACTGCCACTGTCGGGTCTCCTTGCTGCCTCTGACATGGGCATTGCACGGTGACCTCTGGCATCTCTCTCCAGATCCTATGCCTGGTGACAAAACATGTGTCTGCCACTGAACACCACCATCCAGTGTGCCCCCAGCCCTGCCCCGGGGCTTGCTGCCTTCCCCTTCATGCACCTGAAGGAGTCTCGTGGCTTCTCTGCAGCCTGTTCTCCAGAGAGGAGTTCCCTCCTGACTGGGGTTGTTAGCTTTGCCCACCTCCTGCCCCGGCTGCATCCTGAGCCTGGATGGCCTTTGCTGCAGGGAGGCATCTCCATGGGCGACATAAATTCCCCTCAGGCACCGGTGGGGTCGGGGGCACAACAGAGGGCTTGGCACCAGCGTTCAGCTGCTCTTGCAAGCACAGGCAGTGGGGACCCTTCCCCGGCTCTGCAGCGGGTCAGTGGCAATGCCTGAGGACGCTGAGCAGCTGCGGTGGGGGGAAGGAGCTGGGGAAGGCACTGAAAAGCTTCCAGCTGTGCTCTGGGAGCAGGTGGCAGTGAGACCCGAGAGTCCCCGAGGGCTGGCTCCTTCGCACCGTTCTCCCGGAGGGCTGCAGCAGCAGGTCCGCAGGCTCGCCTCGGGCTGCGGAGCGCACACTGCGTGCTTCAGGGTTTGCTGCCTTCGCCCAAAGCGCACCCGGCGGAGCCCACCCGGGCGAGCGGCGCTGGGCCTGCGGGCACCGAAGGCAAATCCGTCGGTGGGCAAAGGCGGGGTGCAGGGAGCCTCGCCCTGCCCGGCCCCGTACCGCTCTGCGAGCACGCCCCGACCCCCGCCCGCCTGGCATGCCCCTGGCTGTGTCCGCGGCGATGTCCCCGCACCTCGCGGGGCCGGGGCCGAGCTTTGCCCGCGGCGCTCTCGGCACCTGCTGCCTGTCCCTGCTCCCCCTCCTGCTGACTCTGCAAGCGTCTCCCGGGGCCAGCCGGGGGCCGCATGGGTGCTGGCGGCTGGCAAGGAGCTGGCAGTGCTGACTGCCGAGCTCCGAGCACCGGCAGGGCTCCGCCGGCTCGGGACGGGCTGCGGCAGCCGCCAGCAGGGCCGAGCGAGCGCGTTCCTCACGGCTGGGCACCGCCGTGCTCCGGCGGCACTTCAGGGCTGCCCCGGGGCTCGAACTGCAAACGGGCCCGCAGGGCTTCCCTCGGCTCCGCTCTCCGCACGTTGCCCTCTCGCGGGCCCTCAGGCGAGACCGGCCCTAAGAGCAGGCCCTGCCCGCCAGCCCCGGACAGGTGTCCCGGCACCGGCACCGCTCCGCGCGCGCGCAGCCGCACGTGGCGCCGGCGGCCCCGCGCAGGCGCCATTCGGAGGCAACATGGCGGCGCCCGTGGACCTGGAGCTGAAGAAGGTAGGAGACCCTCCGCAGTGCCTCTCGCCCCTGTCCGGCCCCTGTCCGGCCCATCCCTCTTTCCCCGCAGGCGGGCTGGGCTCGATCACGGCAGCGCGGGGCTGGCGAGCCGGGGCCGCCGCTCACCGCCGCCGCTCTGCCCCCAGGCCTTCAGTGAGCTGCAGGCCAAGGTGATGGACACGCAGCAGAAGGTGAAGCTGGCGGACATGCAGATCGAGCAGCTGGCCAAGACCAAGAAGCACGCGCACCTCACCGACACCGAGGTGATGATGCTGGTGGACGAGACCCGCATGTACGAGGGCGTGGGGAGGATGTGAGTACTGTGAGCGCCTGCCCGGGCCCCGCGGCGGCTGCAGCCGGACAGCCTTGCGCAGAGGGAGTCCCCAGGCTTCGTGTGCGAGAGGCTCCCAGGCCGCTGCCCTGTCGGGAGGGTCTGCCCTTCGCGACGGACCTGCCAGCCGTGACTCGGCAGCTTCGCTTGGTTCGTTTTGTTTGTTGCCTTTCATACTGAATTGCAGCAGTCCGCCTGGGAAGGCCGTGAGGCTCCCCGGGGTCCCGGAGCTGCTGGCTGGCCTGAGGAAGGGCTGTTATAATGGTACTGAGTCTCTGTGGCTGTTTGCTGGTTCTGCTTCTGGCCCCTCTGGAACGCCTGCAAGCTGAGCAGCAGAGCAGTGCCCTGCTGATGAGCAGCCTTCTGTGTGAGAAGGCTCTCACAAACCCACCCAGCGTGGATCGTTGCCAGGAGTTCACATCAGACTCCTTGAACCCCTCTGTGCAGTTCACATGCACAAATGTTCTGCAGAAATGCCCTTTGCAGCATCGTGCTGTGGAATGCCTCTGGCTGATGTTGCCCAGTTTTCAGTTCCCAAAGTTTTCAGACTTTGGGAATGAACATGAAGCTCCCATGGGTGGTCCCACTGCACTCATAGAGGTAAGGATGTGCTTCCATGTATGGGATGGCTGTCAAGAGAACCCCCCGAAACCAGAAGTAGCACTCTCTGATTAACTTCTGCAATGCACTGCTGCCTGACCTCAGCAGCCTCTGATGGTGGCCATGCAGAGTGGTGCGAAGTCTGAAGCAGAAGCTTACGTGATCAGTACCACTCTAGGTTCCTGTGCTTCTGAAGTGAGAGGGCCATGGGTGTTCTCTTGTGTCTGTTGTGAGTTGGGTAACAACCACAAGTTGGGTAACAGTGATGACTGCTCAGCTCAGGCTGGGGGTTTGTGAAATTCTGAATCTGATCTGGCTGCTGTCAGAAGGGATGATTGCATCAGCCTCTTCCCCATTCTGTCTTGAAGTGGATGATCACAGGGCTCAGTGGTGAGCCAGGTCAAGTGTCCTGATGCATCAGAATCCAGGTCATTGAAAAGCCATTGTCATTACAGGCTTAGAAAAGAGTGGGAAGGAGGGCCCTGGCAACTGCAGGTCAGTCAGCCTCACCTCCATCCCTGGAGAGGTGATGGAGCAGCTCATTCTGGAGGTCATTGCTAAGCACATGGAAGAAAAGGTTATCAGAAATAGTCAGCATTGATTCACAGAGGGGAAATCAGGCTTGACCAATCTGATAGCCTTCTGTGGTGGTGTGACCAGCTGGGTGGATGTGGGGAGAGCAGTGGATGGTGTCACCTTCAGCAAGGCTTTGGACACTGTCTCCTGTAACATCCTCATAGGCAAGCTCAGCAAATGTGCATGGTTAGGTGCACAGGCAGTGAGGGGGGCTGAGAACTGCCTGCAGGACAGAGCACAGAGGGTTGTGGGCAGTGGTGCAGGCTCTGGTTGGAGACCTGCAGCCAGTGCTGCTCCCCAGGCCTCAGTGCTGCTGCAGTCCTGGGCAACATCTTCCTCAGTGCCCTGGCTGAAGGCACAGAGGGGACCCTCAGGCAGTTTGCTGGTGGTGCCACACTGGGAGGGGTGGCTGACACCCCTCAGGCTGTGCTGCCATCCAGCATCACCTGGGCAGGCTGAGAGCTGGGCAGAGGGAACCTCATGAAGGTCACCAAGGGTGGGTGAAAAGTCCTGCCCCTGGGGAGGAGCAACCTCCTGCAGCAGGACAGGTGAGGGGGGACCTACTGGAGAGCAGCTCTGTGCAGAAGGACCTGGTAGTGCTGGGGGACATCAAGTTCACATGAGCCAGCAACGTGCCCTTGTGGCCAGGAAGGGCAATGGGGCCCTAGGGTGCATCAAGAAGAGTGCAGCCAGCATGTTGAGGGAAGGTCTCACTCCGCCCTGGTGAGGCCTCACCTGGAGTATTGTGTCCAGGTCTGGACTACCCATTTGAAGAAGAACAGGAAACTACTGGAGAGAGTCCAATGGACGCAATGAGGATGCTGAGGGTAGTGGAGCTTCTCTCTTATGAGGAGAGGCTGAGAGCCCTGGGGCTGTTTAACCTGGAAGAGAGCAGCCTGAGAGGGGATTTTATCAATGCTAAAGGGGGGAGGTCATGAGGATGGGGCTGGGCTCTGTTCAGTAGTGCCCAGTGATAACACGAGGGGCACCAGACACAAACTGGTACACAGGAGGCTTTTGTTTAAACATAAGTTTATGGTGAGGGTGACAGAACCCTGGAGCAGGCTGCCTAGAGACGTAGAGTCTCCATCTCTGGAGCCTTTCAAACCTACCTAAAAGTGTTCCTGTGCAACCTGATTTAGGTGAACCTGCATTAGCAGGAGGATTGGAGTGGATGATCTCCAGAGGTCCCTTCCAAGCCCTGCCACTCTGTTCAGACCATGCAGTCTCCAGATGGAGCAGCAGAGAGATGGTGACACAGGGAAGCTGGGGTGCTGTGGTTTGCCCTTTGCTTTGGGATTTTCAGATGAGGCTGTGTCCAGGCTAATGGAGGTGATCAGTGTGGCAGAGCTCCTTCCTGCCTCCTAGTGAAAAAACTTCACCATGTAGGCAACTGCCAAGATGGGTTTGTGTGGAGATGCTGGAAGCTGGTGCCCTGAAAGGAGGTCAGTGTTGGTTGCTTGCAAGAGGGAACTGGTTTGAGCCAGGCAGGAGCAGCAGACACTGGTGTTTGGAGTAGGCATGAAGAGACTTGTGAGGGTTTCTTCTGTTTGGTTTTGTCAGAGCAGAGCAGACCAGGTGAAGAGTAGATCATTCTTTTTTAAACCCCAGAAGGACAGAAGAACTTCTGCTAGGTGGACAATTCCTCCAAAATACCTTAAAAATGTGAGTGTGTTGGTCTTGATCACAGAGGAGTCCTGCTCGAGGATCAGCTCTGGCACCAGATGGGGTTTGGGTCCTGCCGCAGGGCATCCTCCTTCTTTCTGCTTCTGCCTCCAGCTCAGGAGTAAAAGATGCTTGCTGCCTTTGTGTCCATCTCTACAGCAGCTGGCAGTGGCAGGCTGCTGGGGAGTCTTCTTTGGCGCTTAGCTTCCCACGGGCAGACAGGTGGGCTGGGTGTGGCAGGCAGCTCTGGCTGCTCAGGGAGGGCAGCGGTGCCATCTCACAACTGTCTGCATTATGCTGGTATTTAAGAGTGGTGGCCGTGCAAACATAGATCAAGAGAGTGCTCTTCTGAGTCCTGCTCCTTCACGCAGTTATTGATCTGTTTGTTTTCCTGCCATGGAGCGTTTCTGGGAGCTCTGCCTTTTCTTGCTGGAGGGCTGAAGGCTGCCTTGCTGCCAGGCAGCAATGCTCTGCTATTTTCTGTGCCTGGCATAGGGAACATGCACTGGGGACTCAAGGCTCTTCCTGGAGCCACCTCCAACCCCTAGAGGAGGATTTATTGCTGAAATCTGGGCTTTTAGCAAAGCAGGCTAAAGCAGCAGGCTGCCTGGCATCTCATGTCCCAGCAGATGTCAAAGGTGACTGTTAGGCTTCTCCTGGACACGTCAGACACCTCTGGTGGAGTGGGGGTGGAGGTCTGTGGTTCTTTGGCTTCTCTGGCTGGCACAGCTCTGGAGTTAAAGATCCAAAGGCTGGCATCTGAGTCTGATGTGCCACTGTTAGAGCTCTGGTGGCTCTCAGTGTGCTCTGACTGTCAGTGCTGTGCTGACCACTTCCTTCAGTAGCTGAATTCTTTGTGGTAAGTTTTGTGCTTCTGTTCTTGTGCTCAACAGGTTTTATTTTTATTATTTATTTATTTTTGTCCCCAGTCTTTAACTCACTTAAGCTGCTACTTAGAATCTGGCCTCTGACAGTGCCTCTGGTTTTCTCTGCAGCTTTGGTGGTGGGCAGCATGCACAGAGGGCTGGTGTGCACCCTTCTGTAGGGTGTGATACTGCAGGGCTTTGTGGAATTGGTAGGCTTGAGGAACTGTGGTCATGTGCTGCACCCTGGGAGGAAGTTGGAGTGGTTCAGTACTTGTCTCTGTGCTACTTGGAAAGCAGTTGTGTGCCTTTTATTCTCTGAATCCTATTCTGAGGCTCCTTCCTTTCTGGGAAGCTTTTGCTGCCCTGCTGGCGGATGCGAAGGTCTGTTTCTCACTCTTCACTTTTTGTTGTTTTGTTTTTTTTTCCTTCAACACTGTGTTTGGATGACAAGCAGAGGCCTTGGTGGCCTCCACACGTGTGCCTCCATTTACTTCTGCTGAAGCTATTTTTGATTTGACACAGGAGACGTCAGTGCCACATAGCCTGGGATGGTGAACTGCAGTGCACTGTATGAAGGCAGGAGGCTGGGACAGAGCTGAGTGCTGGCATCTTGCCAACTGCATTTCAATTCTCTTGCTTCATACACTTTGGAAAGGCCTCTTACATAGCCTGAGACAGCTACCACTGTGCTGGCCTTCTGCTTAAGCTATTTGTGAACTGATATCATCACATTGCTTTGAGAACTATGCTGAAAGTTTAAGCTTCAGAATTCTGTCCAAATATTTCAGACCTTTCCCTTTGCATTCCTTAAGCCCTAACCTAGGCAAGATCCTGATTTACAGAAGAACACCTGGCACTTGTGCTGGGCGCACTCAGGAGAGCAGTGCAGTTTTTCCATGCCATGCTGAAATAGTCAGGTTTGGTTTGATACTGATTCAGCATCAGTTTACTTCTACATCAAACGGGAGAGCACTTATGAAAATAAAAGATAAGAGAGTAGACCCCAGGGAGATAACTGTGACACAACTTTGGGCTCAAGGCTTCCTGCAAGGATCATACATTGCTGCAGCTGTCCCCTCAGAAGGGCTGTGCCAGTGCAGTGTGCTGTGAAGGCAGCTGTACTCAGATGGTTTTGACTGTTCAATGTTTTGGTAGCAGAGCCATACACAAACGACACCTGAGAGGTTTGAATCACAGAATGGTTTGGGTTGGAAGGGACCTCCAAAGATCCTCCAGCCCAACCCCCTGCAGTCAGCAGGGACATCCTCCACTAGAGCAGGTTGCTCACAGCCCTGCCCACCTCACCTGGAATAGCTCCAGGGATGAGCCTCAACCCCCTCCCTGGGCAACCTGTGGCAGTGTTCCAGCAGCCTCCTGGTGCAGAACTTGTTCCTCACAGCCAATCTCAATCTCCTCTGCTCTCATTTCAAACCATTGCCCCTGGTTCTGTCCCTGCAGGCCTTTGGGCACAGTCCCTCTGCAGCCTGCTTGGAGCCCCTTCGGGTACTGCAAGGCTGCTGTTAGGTCTCCCCAGAGCCTTCTCTTCTCCAGGCTGAACACCTCCAGCTCCCTCAGCCTGTCCCCATAACAGAGCTGCTCCAGCCCCCTGAGCATTTCCATGGCCTCCTCTGGCCCCTATCCATCAGGTCCAGGTCCTTCCTGTGTTGAGGGCTCTGGAGCTGGACGCAGCAGTGCAGGTGAGGTCTCCCTAGAGCAGAGGGGCAGGATCCCCTCTCTCCACTGCTGGCAACTATTCCTGGGATGTGAACACACTCCTGCTTTTGCTGTGATTCTTGGTTTGACTGCAGAATGAGACCTCATCAGTCACTAAGCTCTCCTCTGAAGCTCTGCAGGCAGCAGTTGCTGCTGCACATGGTTCGGTACAGCTGCACCAGCTGCAGGTTTACCTCTTGTGTGTTTGATTCACCAGCACAGAGCACTGCCTGCACCCCACTCATTTCAGAAACCCCACAGAGAGCTGAAGGACACCCAGGGCTTAATCTTTACAGTTCAGTTACTAACTATAGGCTGCTGTGTGAAACCTGAGTGGCTTCTCTACTGCCCATCTCCTTGGGTAGGGTTTGGTGCAGAGCTCTGTGCTGAAGCCTGGCTGCTGAGAAGCTGACAGGTGCTGCAAGGCTTAAATGAGCCCCAGGGACAAGCACATTTCTGTCAGCCTCTGCTCAAGAGGTAGTCTATAGGCTTAAATAAACTTGATTTTGTTTTCCACAGTCTGTTGTGTTTACTTAGTGCAGTCAGGCACTGAACTGCGAAGGAAACAAAATTTGTGTCCAGCTGCTTCCTACTTGGGCACTGTTGATGCTGTATGCTGGGCAGGGCAGGGGTGCCAGGAGGTTTGCCATCACCCTTTTATTTCTTGCTTTTTATTTCAGCTCTTTCTCAATTTTGAATTTTTGGTGCGGCTGGGACAATGCTGTGGGCATGGGCCTAGAGATGTGTGCAAGGTCTTTGTTAGAGAGCAAAACTCAGCAGGATGGCTGTGGGCCAGGGCAGGGCTCTTCTGTGCAGGTGCCTTTGCCTGGAGCAGCGAAGTATGGAGCAGCAGCTCCTTGTCACCTCCTCTCTGGCTGATGAGGAGTGTGAGAGGAGCAGAGCTGCTCCTGGGCTTTGTGCTTCACTGCTGGCAGTAGTGGGATCCTGGAAGCCTGGAATTCTGCTGCAGGGCAGCAGAGCAGCTCCTGCTCCTCAGCACAGGCTCCTCTCCAACCTGACATCTTCTGATTTCTCAACCAACCAAGCTCCCCCCTGCCCTTCCCCCACTTAGTTCTTGATCTTATTTCTGCTGCCCTGCTGCCTAAGATATCCATATCTTAGTCCAGTTACACTTCTCCTGCCCTGCTGCTCTATATAATTTCTCCATGCAATACTGAAACTCCACAGAAAAGATTTCCATGGTTTTCATGTGAGATGTTTCCCTGAGGAGCTGCTTTTCTCTGAGCAGCCCCCTTTAGACAGAGGACTGCATCCCTTCTACACCTCTGAGAAGTCAGTGTTTGTCAAATACATAAGCAGCAGAAAAAAGGGTCTTAAAAATAATTTTTAAAAAGTGTTTTACTTAGGCCTGCTTGAAATAAACCTGCTGGTTATAGCTCTCCCACCTACTCCCCGAACATTGTGATCCAACATTAGCATACAGATTCTACTTGGTGCTCGTCTCCCTTGCCTGGAGACATTAACTCTTTAGGAACAGTTTCCTGTTTGGGCTGGGATTATGAAGTTCAGACAAATCAGTTCCATTTGTCTTTTCTTTATCCCTGACTTTTCCCCTGCCTGTTGTCGAGACAAGGCAGAGGAAGCAGCCAGCTGAGTGAAAAGATGAAGCCTCTTTGTGGTGGGGTAAGAAAATCAAATAAAAATGAACCAGACCAGCTCAGAGGGCTTGGAAATAAGATAAAGCTGTATTTTACAGCAAGCTGGACTGACAAGCATATACACACACTGTATTTACAGTTCTTTACAGTTGAGAAAGAATACAGAAATCCAATCCTCCCCTGGGACAAAGAAAGCCCAGAAGGGGCCAAGACTGCTGCCTTCTCCTACCCCTGACAGAAAACCAGCAAGGCTCAGGTGTTACCAGCAAAAGGTTGGTGTGGAGGAGTCAGGAAGGTGAAGGCAGAGCCAGGAGAGCCAAATTATTTATACATTGGCTTTTTATGCCACTTAGCAAGCCAGTGATTGATAGAGGCTTGGTCATTGTTCTCCTCGCACAACCAATGCTCTCATTTACATTCTGCACTCAACTTTCAGGCAAGTCCTGATTTCTCTTACTGGAATATTCCAGGAAAACTTAAGCTACCACACAGTTAGAGGGCAGAGCAATCTGTTAGTGCAGGCTGCTGCTGCTGCTGCTAGAGAGGCAGTTTGACCTGCTGGCATCCAGAGGCAATGTGCTGCCCTCCACATGACAGAGCCCTCAGGGAGCCTTGCACCTGCAGGAGCACAGTGTGGAGGTCAGGCTGCTCTGGGGAGGGAGGGCTGCAGCAGGGCACCTTTGTTTTGTCCCTCCCTCTAGGAAAGGGAAGCTCCAGGTCTCTTGCAAATGGAATCCATTTGTTCCTTTAGTGGCACAGAGTCTCTTTGACCGGGTGCTAGACAAGGGCTGAATGTTTTGGGAACCCGCTTTTGTGGCTTCCTGTGCCAGGTGACCTTACAGAAAGGTACAGAACGTGGCTGTCTGACTTCTGGAGTTGTCCAAGCACCTGAGTGCCACTGGTATTTGGGAACAGCATGGATCATCCATTGATTGTGGTGTCCGGGGGACTGAAAGTTTTGTCTTTTGACTCTTTGCCCCATTTTCCTTAAGGGGAAGTTGGGACCAAGGATCAGAGTCCCTGAGGAAATCCTGGGTGCTAGAGCATTGCTTTCAGAATAGAGGCCTGGCTGCCTGGATTAGCACAAGCACCAAAATTTGGCTTTCCTGGGGCAGAGGAAAATGGCCAAGGCAGTGGAGCACAGATGTTCAGGGAGAGTCCCTGTTGTACCCTTGGATTGCAGGGGAATGCCCTTCCAGGTGTGATGACACAGAATGGTAAAGTTGGAAGGGACCTCAAAGATCATCCAGTTCCAACCTCCTGCCATAGGCAGGGACACCTCCCACTGGCACAGGTCACTCAAGGCCTCGTCCAACCTGGCCTTGAACACCTCCAGGGAGGGAGCAGCCACAACCTCCCTGGGCAACCTGTGCCAGTGTCTCACCACCCTCACTGCAAACAACTTCCTCCTAACATCCACTTGCAATCTCCCCTCTGACACTCCAAACCCATTCCCCTTGTCCTGCCATTCCAAGCCCTTGTCAATAGTCCCTCCNTGGTCTCCAGGTGGACATTGTGCCCTTGATCACCACTCTCTGTGTGCCACCATCCAGCCAATTCTTTATCCAGCAGTGCTCCACCCATCAAGTCCATGTTTTTCCAGTTTGGTGACCAGGATGCCATGTGGGACAGAGGACATTGGCTGTGGGTCAGGCTGTGACAAGGTCCTGACACTCAGGGCCCACAGCTGTTGGGTGGGGATGCCCAGAGTCAGGCTCTGATGTCCACACAAGATGAAATCTTATGTGACAAGCCTCAGAACAAGTGAGAAATCTCCACCTGAGCAACTCTGACCTAGCTACCTGCTCAGGGCCTGCAAGCAGGGGATTCAGTTCACGACCTCTGCATTAAAACCCCGAAGGAAAACATGAGGAGGCCAATCCTGTGGGACGAGGTCACTGCTGGACACGAGTTTAATGCAGAGACAGAAGAACCAAAGGGCTGAGCTCAGGAATGCTACATCTGCTGTCTTGAATCTTTATTTTTGTGTTCTCCAAAGCTATTTGCTGAACTAACAGAATGTTTCAACCAGTTAAAAAAGAACAATCAACAAAACCCAAGCGACTAAACCCCCAAACTAAAATTCCTCAGCAGGCTTCCTGAGAAGAGGCAGTTTTCCAGAACATCACCCAACCTTTGCAGTCCACAAATGCTGGTGCTAAAAAGCCTGGGGCCCTATAGAATCATAGAATGGTAAGGTTGGAAGTGACCTCAAAGATCAGCCAGTTCCAACCCCCTGCCATAGGCAGGGACACCTCCCACTAGCACAGGTCACTCAAGGCCTCATCCAACCTGGCCTTGAACACCTCCCTGGGCAACCTGTGCCAGTGTCTCACCACCCTCACTGCAAACAACTTCCTCCTAACATCCACTTTCAATCTCCCCTCTGCCACTTCAAACCCATTCCCCTTGTCCTGCCATTCCCAGACCTTGTCAATAGTCCCTCCCCAGCCTTCCTGTAGCCCCCTTCAGATCCTGGAAGGCTACTCTAAGGTCTCCTGGAAGCCTTCTCTTCTCCAGGCTGCAGAGCCCCAACTCTCTCAGCCTGTCCTCACAGCAGAGCTGCTGCAGCCCTCTCAGCATCTTGGTGGCCTCCTCTGGACTGGCTCCAACACTTCCATGTCCTTCCTGTGCTGGGGGCTCCAGAACTGCACACAGGACTGCAGCTGGGGTCTGAGGAGAGCAGAGCAAAGGGGCAGAATCCCCTCCCTTGCCCTGCTGCCCACACTGCTCTTGCTGCAGCCCAGCACACAGTTGTTGTCTGGGCTGCACTCACACTGCAGCCTCATCTTGAGCTTTTCCTCACCCCAGACCCCCAGGGCCTGTTCCTCAGGACTGCTCTCAGCCATTCCCCACCCAGCCTGGAGCTGTGCTTGGGATTGTGCCTGCCCAGGTGCAGGACCTTACTCTTGGCCTTGTTGAATTTCATCCCTGGAGATACTCAAGGTGAGGCTGGACAGGGCTCTGGGCAGCCTGATCTAGTGGAGGATGTCCCTGCTGAATGCAGAGGGAGTTGGACTGGATGAGCTTTGGAGATCCTTTCTGCCCCAGGGTTTTGTGTGACTCTGGAGTTTGTTGCTAGTGATGAGGAAGGAGCAGAGTGATTGGTGTAGTGTGGCTAATTCAACACTAGCACCCAGGAATGCCTCTCTGTTAGCGTTCTGCTCCAGTTCTGACTGGATTATCTCTCCACCCACTGCTGCTATGCCTGCTGTATTTCTTTCTTTGATGCTTTGCTGTGGCAGCCTTTGCCATGTGCAGAAGCCGAGGCTGCTCTGGTTGACAGCTGATGCCTGGGTGTTCCTCCTCACTTAGCATTTCAAAGGTTTCTTCCCGGGGAAGGAATTTTTAGTTTGTTTTTTTTTTTTTCTCTTGCAACCTTGGATGGATTTGCTGTTCAGAAGAGAGGGCTGCTGACCCTGCTGGCTTTGCTTCTGCTGCTGCTGAGGAGGGGGAGCCTTAATATGCCTGCTAGAGCAGGGTGTCCAAGTCCCTGCACTCCCTGCTGCTCTCTTCACCTTTCTGAGCACAGAGGATTTATGAGTAGAAGAAAAGCTCCTTCCAACAGGCATTTCCTTCGGGTGGAGTGACCTGAGTGTTCACCCCAAGGCTGGCTTGTTTGTGTTCCCTAGGTGCATGGTCACTGGGTGCTGGGGCAGGGGGGTGGTGTTTCAGACGTCCTTCCTTGGAGCTCTGGGGGACTCTAACAGACACTTGAGGCTCTCAAAGTTTCTTTCTGTTTTCTGCTCCTTCAGCTCTCCAGCGTGGTACAACCCAGCCTGCAGCAAGCCTGTTTGAAGCCCATCTGCAGTGGCAGGCTGGAGTTATTTGAGCTTCCTTTACTTGACAAGCTCCAGGTCATCATTGCTATGTACTGAAAAAGTACATTAAAGCACAATTAGAGAATAAAAGCATTAGAGCAGGGACATGGTGAGGAAGAACTTCTTGTGGAGATTTCACCTCCATCAGCTGCAGTCAGTTTACATTTTTCTCCATGTGATTTGAATCTGAAATGCCAGGGATTCCTGTAGGATAGGCAGGAGGCATTTGGGCTTTTCTTCTTTTCTTAAATCCCATGTATGCCAATTCAACCCTCAGAAAGAATTGATGATGATGTTCTGGCAGTGCTGCTTGGTTATTTTGGGTTGTGCTATATTTAATATACACTTAGAGGTATATTCCTGCTTTCCTTTTTTAAAGCAGCAGGCATGAACAATGGTATAAATCCACCAGCTAGTTCAGTGTCTGGCAATGCAGAAACTGCTGTTTGCAAGCTGTGTTACTATCTTGGCTTGAGGTAATGTAATATGCTGTAGCTATTGACAGATCAGGAAAAAAAGAGGGAAAGCTCAATGTAAACATGGCCTGAAGTGCAGAACAAAGCCCAGAGCCATGGGCAGGGCACACTGGGGGCTTTGGGGCGGTCTCTGGAGAGCTTTGAGGAAGCAAAGTGTGGCACTTTTCTTCTCTCCCTTTAGCTCCTTAAAGCAAATAGGTTTATGGCTTACAAATGTCCAGCAGAGTAAAAGTTACCCATCTTGTGCCCTACATAAGACTTGATTTGGACTGCTTCCAGCTCTGCTAATCCTGCTCTCTGTGTGGGCTCCACGGCTGCCAGGCTGTTTGCACAGGTCCTGCTGCCCACCAGAGGTGCTGCCAGTGTGCTCCAGCCCATCTCCTTCCAGAAGAGCTCCCACAGCAGATCTGCCTCTGTGTGCAGCAGTGACACGTGGGCTGTACACCAGTGCTCCTGGGACGTGCCCGCAGATGATGCTCCCAATGTAAGATGCAGGATTCAAGGTGTGTGCTCCGTCAGCAGGACCAGGGGGAAGGGCTGCAGGTAACTCTATTGAGAGTGACCCCAAAACCAGCACAGGAAAAGCTTCATCTCTCTGTTCCAGCTCCAAACATTTCTGAAGGCTCTCTGGTTAAAGTGTAAGATGTGCTGAATGGGAAATTCAGAATCAGACTGAAACATGTGAAACTCTTAGCCATGAATCATAGAATGGTCTGGGTTGATGAGGACCCCCAAAGCTCATCCAGTCCCACCCTCTCTGCACTCAGCAGGGCCATCCTCAGCCAGATCAAGTTGCCCACAGCCCTGTCCAGCCTCACCTGGAATATCTCCAGGGATGAGGCCCCAACCACCTCCACGGGCAACCTGTTGCAGTGTTCCAGCAGCCTCCTGGTGCAGAACTTGCTCCTCACATCCAATCTCAGTCTGCTCTGCTCTAGTTTGCAGCCATCGCCCTGGTCCTGTCCCTGCAGGCCTTTGC
Organism: Ramphastos sulfuratus; assembly: GCA_013399055.1. Classification (NCBI taxonomy): domain Eukaryota; kingdom Metazoa; phylum Chordata; class Aves; order Piciformes; family Ramphastidae; genus Ramphastos; species Ramphastos sulfuratus. The sequence goes on along the minus strand of WBNM01037847.1, from coordinate 37,247 downwards.
AAACAGTCCCTTTGCAACCTGCTTGTAGCCCCCTTCAGGCACTGGTAGGCAGCTCTAAGGTCTCCCTGAAGCCTTCTCTTCTCCAGCTCCCTCAGCCTGTCCCCATAGCAGAGCTGCTCCAGTCCCCTGAGCATTTTCGTGGCACAAACTCCTAACGAGTCAGGGTTTTTCCACCTTTTTTTTTCCTTTTTTGATATCATTTCCCTGTCTTGCTTGGAATGGGGCAATTAATCTAGGATGACTAAAACTGGAATTTGCTGGGGTATAAGCAGTGCCTGTTAAAATTCGCAAAGGATGATAACAGGAGCGTAAGCAGATCCTAGGAGAGTGGAAGGGCAGTGATGGGTACATGCAGTTGTGCATAGCCTGCTCCTGTTCAATCAAACTAGATTGCTTGGGATCAGCTCCTTGGAAGCCTCTCTTCCACTGGCTTTGAAAAGTACTTAACATGCAGTAATCCCCTGCTGAGTATGCTCAAAGCTTGAGCAGCAATGCAAGTTCAGAATTAAAAAGCATCTCTAAATAGATAAGGGCATGACTGGGCTTAGCTCAACTGTTCTGCTGGAGCAGACTCATGGAGGTGCTTGGTTCCAGGGAGCAGGGAGCTCCTTGGAAATGGCTGTGCTGGGCTACAGCACAGCATGTTGTGGTTTTTAGAGATGCAGTAAATGTGAAAATGAAGTTCTGGCTTTGTCAGTACCTTTATTGTTGAGAATTTACCAAGTGCAATGGGAACCATGAGGCTCCTGGATTTCTGATGAGCCTTTGTGGGAGCTGGCAGCCAGATGGAATGGACTTCCAGATCTGCCATTTTTCATTATTCTGGCAAACAGCACCTGTGAAATGGTCTCTATCTGAAGTTAGGCAGAGTGATGTACCCCAGTGTCAGGCAGGGGAAGCATGAAAGCTTCCCTGTTATCCCACCAGGTTCCTGCAGTGAGCTGCCTGAGGCCTGAGTGGGAAGAGTTGCTGTGCAGGCTGGTGGAGGAGCTCCATGCTCTGCTGTGTGGCTCCTTCCCTCTGGCTTTAATTCCTTCATAGAAACCAGCAAGCTGTGCAGGAGAAACCCTTGAACCACGGTTCCTAAGCAGAACAGAGGTGCTCATGTCTGGGCTGGGTGTCTGCTCCTGAGAACTTCAGAGGCAAGGGCTGAAGCTGGGTGCGTTGGGCAGGAGCTGGAGAGGGGTCCCTAATGGAAAAGCTGAGCTGAGAGCATCACTGCTGCTCCACCTTTAATAACTGTAATGACTTGGGTGTCATGGTGAAGACTGGTGTGTGCCGAACAAACATCTCCATAACCTCATTCGTTAAGAAAGAGATCTCTCAGTGCCTGCTGTGTCCTGGAGTGCAGTAAACAGCAGACCCTGGTGCACACAGGCTGGGTTATGGAACTAGTGACAGTGCAGGCAGCGCCGTGGGTGTGTTCCTGTGACACACAGGAGCAGACAGATGATGGAGCTGACAGCATTGCTGACCCGCCTGGCCACAGCCTGAAAACATCACTCACCAGGGCATGAGGCTCTGCAGCCACTGCCCAAAGGGGCACCAGGGAGAGAAATCTGTAACTGGGAAGGAGGAAGAGAACCCTTCAGAAAGCAGTGAGCCGCTGAGCGAGGAGATACCACCTTCTCTGCCCTAGGGACACACAAATCCCAATGTGCAGCTAGCTGAGAGAGGAAATAGAACCAAGTGGGAATATTTAGAGTGAGGTTTCTCTTTCAGTTCCCTTCTGCTCCATTTTTGCTCCCTGTGTTGTGCTGGAGAAGCAGCAGCCTCAGGGAGACAGGAGCAGAGAGGTGCAGCTGCTTCCCGGACACTGCCTGTTTTGGAGCCCAGGTTGGACTGGGCATGGCTGACCTTGAGCACCCCACACCTCTGTGGCTTGCTTTTCTAATTTTCTTTGGTTGGAGTTTTCACTTTTATCTATGGACTCCTGAAAATGGTGACATACCCAGAATAGGGCAAGTGCAGCCCTGTTTCTAGCAGCCATTCCCTCTGAAGTGGTGGCCAGACGTCGTACTGGGCTTGTCCCTCCTGCCTCATGGTGTTGTTTAGCAGCAGGAAGGGTTGCTGCCTGGGGAGGTGATTGGCACTCAGCTCTGTAGGTGCCACAGTGGTGCTGAACGTTTTCCTGCATTGCTGTTTGATGTTTTTGCTGTGGTAGAGCTGCTGGGGTGGTGCCTCACTGACAGAAGGTGCACACAAGTGTCTGGAGGAGGATTCGGATTGCTGCTTGTCTTCTGGGGACCACAAAGATGTAAAAGCCATCTCAGTTCAGTGTGTGAACTCTTGGAGCTTGAAGCCTCCTGTGGTGGACTCCAGCAGTGTGGTCTCAGTGCTGATCTGTGCCATGGACTTGCTGTTTAGTCATGCAAGCAGCCAGGCTTGGCAGAGCAGAGCGTGCCTGCTCAGGGCTGTGATGCTCTGTGACTTTAATGTGAGGGCAGCTCTCAGCTGGTGCTGTGCCTCCAGGCAGTGAGGGAAGTTCACAAACTCATTGAGGGAACTACTAAATCCTCAGAACCTCCCATGGTTGTCATGAGGATTTGTAAAGAATTTGTAAATAAAATGACCACACTGAACTAAAAGCAGACAGCAGAATACTTGGTGAGAAATAAACCAAAAAACCCTCCAGTTGTTGTTTTACTTAGAATAATTGGGAGAGTGGAACCCAGAGGAAATATAACCTGGAGTTTGTTACAAGTGCCCTGCAGCACCTCTTACTTAATGAGCAGAAGCAGCTCCTGCTTTGCCCAGCTGCTGCCATGAACCACATTGCTTCCTTAGGTAGGAACTTTGGCTGAGATCTCCACAGCTGGAAGCTAAAACACTGATGAGTGTTTTGAGTCCTTCTGTTGGAAAGTGAAGGCACAGATGTAAGCAGGTAACTGTGGCTGTGGATGTATAGCTTCAGTTTTCAAACCCCTTTGACAGCTTACATGGCAGCACCTCTGTGCTTTGGGCTGAGGACTTGATGGGCTTGTGTCAGGGAATTCAAATGGGTGGCTTGAAGCTGGCATTGCTGAAGACCTTCTGGAGGATGCTTCTGGGCAGGTCAGGGACTTCTGAGGAAGCATGTGAAGGGGCATAGCTCACCCTTTCATAGCAGGTAGAACTGGGGTGGCTGTGTTTGTGCCAGGCTGCCCACAGGAGTCTTGTCAGAGCTGACTTGGGCCCTCTGGTTTTAATTTGCTGTCAGATGCCTGCTGGAGCACTGCAGGAGCATGGCAGGGAGGGTGCTTCCCCAGTGGCATTTGCAGAAGTGGAAGCAGCCACTTCTGTGTTCAGAGGCTTTAGTGCCCATGGTGGTTCTCGGTGCCTCTGCCCCAGCAGGGACCTTCCCCGCTGCAGCGTGGGGAAAACTGATCCTTGGTGTTTAACTTTCTTTCTAAGGCCAGGGGCATCAGTGAAACCAAAATAATGACTCTTGCTGTCCAGTTTGGGGAAGCAAATTAAAAAGGACTCCACTCCTCTGTGCTGCCCTCACAAAAAAGGGAAATGATTAGGGAGTGTTCGTAAGCACAGGCTGAGGAGAGCTGTAACGTGGGAAAGGGCTGATGGCTTTGTTTCATACAATCATAGAATGGTAAGGTTGGAAGGGACCTCAAAGCTCAGCCAGTTGCAACCCCCTGCCATAGGCAGGGACACCTCCTGCTAGTACAGGTCGCTCAAGACCTCCTCCAGCCTGGCCTTGAACACCTCCAGGGAGGGAGCAGCCACAATGTTGCCCAGGGAGGACATCTTGCAGCTTTGTTTTTTCACTCATGGCAGCTACTGCAGAACTAAAGGATGCTTTTAGCCTTCACCCCAAAATCTCCAGGAGATGTGTGTGTGCAGACTGCTGTTTGTTCCTTCTGCTGTTGCAGGCTCAAGATTGCTTTTGACCCTGAAGTGTCTCCTGCCTGGCTGGATGCAGAGGCTCTGCATTGCTAGCAGTGTGCACAGCTTCTCTCTCCTGCTCATGGATTTGGTTTTTGCAAGACAGCAAACTCCATATTTTATTTCAGAAGCCTACTATGTGAAAAACATCCCCACTGTGTGAAAGTGGATTGTGGGGGCACTTAATGGGGGGGTGGGGGGGCTGGCTGAGGAGACAGAGAGCAGAAGAGAGCTGTGCCAGCTGCCTGCTGTGCCAGCAGGAGCAGGTACAGAACTGAGATGACCCTAGCAGGAGACGTGAGCTGAGGCTGGGAAGAAGGGAGGAGAGGTTTGAGGAGATGACAATGTGAGATAGGCAGTGAAAGTTACTGAAGAGAGGTGAAGTGGAACAGGGCAAAGGAGTGGGAGGAAGAGGAGGAAGCAGTTGTGGTGTGCAGTTACTGGAGGCACTGACGAGGATGTTAATTGGCAGCCTGTGCCAGTGACCCACAGTTCTGCTCCCCTGCATTTCAGGAATGCACCTGGCAGGTAGTTTTCCTCTGGGCTGTGGTGCTGCTCAGAGCCTGCTGGGTCTCAAGCCGAGGCAGATCCTTGCCTGTGTTTCCCAGGCCCTGAGCTGGCATGTCAGGAATGTTGTGTGTCACGGGAGATGGCTCTGCAAGCTGAGTGCAGATTGGGCTGTAGCAGACAGGGAATGCTTCTGCCCTGGCTGAGGCTGCTGGTTTTGAGTGTTCAAGCATGAGCCCTTGTCACCTGGCAGGAGGACACTGACCCTTGAGATCCTGGAGGGAGACCTTGACCTCATTGGTATGACCCAGGAGGCTCCTTCTAAATCCTCTGGGGGACTTGCTAAGTAGGGAAGGGATGAATCTGCAGCTTGTACATTCTTTATGTCTGGAAGGATGAAAAAACAATCATGGAGGGTTCCTAAAATTCATTTGCATTTAGTTGTCCTTTACCTCTTTGTGGGATGCCAGTGCCACGTGCTGGGGGCTGCTTTGGATGCCAGTGCTCCTTCAGAGGCTCTGCTGAGCCAGTAGGGCAGCTTTGTGCATGCTGACAAAGCATGGACTGCCCTGACTAAGGCATTATGGATGCAGCTGCACTTTCAGTTAGAAACAATCTCCACACACCCCACAGCAAAGCCCTCTGCATGGAGACAGCATGGGAATCGTGGAGGTCAGTGGGGAGCAAAGCCAAGCCCTGAGCAGTGGGAGGTGTGAAAGCTCAAGTGAAGGCAGTGCCATGCTCCCTGTGGCTGGTGGCACCACCTGGCTCTCTATCAGTGAGCCACAAAAGGGTTTGGGTTAGAAGGGACCTTCACACCCTCCCCCCTGCTCCGCCGTGGGCAGGGACATCTTCCACTAGATCAGGTTGCTCAAAGCCCTGTCCAGCCTGACCTTGAACAGAAGTGGAGCATCCACAGCTCTCCTGGACAGCCTGTTCTGCTGTCTTACCACCGGCATTGTTTCTTGTGCCCAGCCTAGCCCTGCCCTCTGGCAGTCTGAAACCTTCACCCCTTGTCCTGGCACTACAGACCCTGGCACAAAGTCTTTCTCCATCTTCCTTTCGTATGCAGAAATACCTCAGTAGGGTCTCCCCTGGAGCCTCTTCTTCTCCTGGCTGGACGACCCCAACTCTCTCAGCCTCTCTCTGTGGAAAGCTTTGGTTTTGTTGTGCAGATTCACTTAGCTCATGAGCACTAAAATGATAATGAATGACTGTGAGGCCTGAAAGGAGGATCCCTCACTAAATGCCATCAACTGATTGAGATCCCTATGAAGGGCTGAGAGACTCCCACTGCTAGCTGTGTGCAAGTCCTTCTTCCAAATCACTGAAGGACACTGAGTGATAGAGGAAATCTGCATGCATCCATTTTCTTCCCCTCAAATCAGGGCCGAAACTCATGGGCAAGCCTCTGAGGCCAGCCCAGTGCCTTGGGTGAGCTGTCCTGGCAATTCTGCCTCTGCCCCAGCACCTGCCAGTGAGGGTCAGCTTGTGGTAGTTCAGTTCTGCATGCAGCTGGGTGTGTGGTAGGTGTGACAAAACATGCAGCAGCTCTGTCTCTCTTTTTCACTGGCAGGTTTATTCTTCAGTCCAAAGGAGTGATTCACAACCAGCTGTTGGAAAAACAGAGAATAGCTGAAGAGAAAATTAAGGAATTAGAGGTAAGTTCTGGGCAGTAATGGTGACAAAAGTGGAATGCTGGAGGTCAACAAGATGCCGTTTGCTGCATCCCTTGTTTTCATCTGGTATTTTGCATGCTGAAGGCCTGTAAGTAGCTGAAACATAGAACCTCTTACAAGTGGTAGATGTCACTTGGTTTCTTTGCTAGCTGTACAACCCCAACAGGGACTGGTGGTTTGCTTTGTGTCCTGATGTGAGAAATGAGGGTGAGGGATTCAAATGAGACCAACAGGAGCAAAGTTTAAAGCTACCAAAAGCGTGTTTGTGTGGCGATGTGCAGCAGGTAGGCAATGTGAAGCATTGTCAGTGCTGTGCATTTTGCAAGTTTACTCTGGCTCAGGACAATTGCACAAATTCATGGAAGAGAAATCCATTGAGGATTACCAAATATGTAGAAATGGCATCCTGCTCAGGAAGTCCCTGAGCTAAAAATGTCCTGGAGGCTGGGAAAACATGAGGAGGAAGTAGAGCATTGCCCTCCAAGTCCCTAGACTCTGCCCTAGGCATGCATTTGTGGCTGCTGTTGAAGACCTGATCTAGGGGGAGCTGGGGTGATGTGGTCTTCTGTGTTCTTATGCTTATCTGATTGGAGTGTTCAAAGCAGGGAGGAAGATGTAGGCAGTGGTGTGTGTGCAGTGTTCCAAGACGTTACCAGTGGGGCTTGCCTGCTGCCGTGTGCCCGCCTGTGGAGAAGGTGCTCACAGTGTCCTTCCCCAAGGCCACCACTGTATGCAGTGACCCTAAAGGACAGCTGGTGGCAAACCCTGCTCCTTACCTGGGAAAGGACAGAGGAAGCAAGGACTGAGTTGTGTCAAGCTGCTTATCCCATTCCTTAGTGTTCTGGAGAAGGTGAGTGTGGAGCCCAGCAGGGAGAGACAGGAAGAGGAAATCAGTGCTCAGACCCACTCGGACCTCTGTGGTTCTGCCTCTCTTGTCTCCTACTTACAGTAAAGCAGAAGAGTTTCTGGTTTGTTTTTAATTCCTTAAAACTCAGCTTGCCTGGGCAGCTGTGGGGAAAGCAATCACCATGGGCTATGGTGCCTGGAGTGTTCTCTGGGCCAGGTACTGAGGGGTTCCTGGCTAGGACTTTTTCTGCACCCAGCAGAGAAGTGCTCCATGGGCAGGCTGCATTTTACAGGTGGTGTGAATGCAGGCAAGGCACAGGTTTTGTATGGCTGTGTGCTAAAAATGACTGCATCTTGGCTACTCTGGAGCCACCCCAGATGCCAGTGGCTTTGTGCACAGGCAGCCCTGCAGCTGGGCTCGGAGAGCTCCATAGCAGCACATCTGGATTTGGAAGCAGTGGTTGGCAGCCTAGTTTGCAGCCTACCCATCGGGTGCCCTGCTGCCAGCTCCCTCAGGCTGTCAGCTTTGTGCCTACTGTGCCCTTCAGCTGTGCAGCTTGATTTCATCCTGCTCCTGGTGGGGAATGATCTTACTTCCCGAACTCTCTGATGGCTGAGTTGAGCAGAAAGGATGGAATTGCCCCCAGATGATAATCCTTGCTGCTCTGGCATGAAGCCTCCCAGCTGGTTGCTTTGCAGGTGTGTGTTTCTGCTTCCCAGCTCCCTGCTGTGTCAGTCCCTGGTCACTGCCACTGAGCTGGAGGTCCCAGCAATAGAGGGTTCTCCAAAGGTGGTAGAATGGGAAAGGTAGTTGGCACATGGGTGGGTTTCTCTTTCTAGTGGTGCATAGCTGAGGCTCAGGTTGCCAAGGCTGCCAGCAGTTTAAGTGAATGTTCAGGGCCAGCCTTTCCCTACTCTGCTTCCTGCTGGCTGGCAGTTTTGTGGAAAAGGATTTTCCTTAAGCTTGGGATTCTCAGGGAAGAGGGCAAACTTTTAGACTGATGACTGCTGGAAGCTGAGATTTCAGGGGAAATACCTGGGCCCAGGTCAGAGCAGGGGATTTTGCTGTCCTGAAAGCAGGTCATGACGGAAGCAGGAAGGAATGTGAAACGCTGTGACCTTGTGCTCCCACTGCCTGGGTGTAAAACAAATACCGAACCAAGATAGGCTGAAATCCCCTCCATCTGTTACTAAAGCTGGAAGGGTTTCAATCTTAGGTTTATATTTTACATTGTTAGCTACATGGTACTGACCTGCATGGCTCACTTTGGGTAGCTGAATGAAGCTGGTCAGGGTCAGCCGCCGGTAGCCATCCCTGTGGATACTCCTGGAGGGGGAGCTGGAGCTGGTTAGGCCTTGCTCTCAGGATGCTCTTGCCAAGGCTTTGTGAAATGTGTGCTTGTGATACAAGTCTGAATCTGGGAAATGCTCTCCCTGCTTGATTGGCGCTGTTTAGGGAGCAGCAGAGCGCAGGGGGCTGGGCTCACTCCCAGCTCTGCTGTAAGTGCAGCCAGCGGTGCAACAGGGAGAGCTGAGTGCTGGCTCTTGGTGCAGCTGTGGCCTCTCACCTGCTGCAGAGATGTCAGCTGCATTTCCTGCCCTTCACTGCTCTCACAGTGGGCTCTGAGGGCTTTTGTATCTAGTGAAAGCTGCTCTTCTCCCCCCTCTGACAGCCTCCACTGCCCTGCACCATTGCGGTCACTCTGCCTTGCCCCCTCTCTGCACTTCCCCTGCTGCTGAAGTGGTGCACTGAGGGGACACCACCTCACTGTCTGCAGCTGTGTGAGAGCAGATTGCAGTGAGGTGGGTCTTGGTCTCTTCTCCCTAATGACAAGTGACAGGACAAGAGAAAACGCCCTCAGATTGCACCAGGAGAGGTTTAGGTAGGACATTGGAAGGAACTTCTTGACCAAAAGGGTTCTCAGACACTGGCACAGGCACAGGTTGAATCCCCATCCCTGGAGGGGTTTCAAAGAGGCAGAGATGTGGTGCTGAGGGACGTGGTTTAGCATCAGGCTTGGTGGCATTAGATAATGGTTGGACTGGGTGATCTTAAAGGCTGGCTCCTGCAGTGCCATGGGAGGTGGCTGCTCAGCAGCAGTGATTGGATTTTTCCAGTCCCGATACTATCAGATTCTTGTTGTGCTTCACAGGCAAAGGGGTATGTGTTCAATCTATTTTGAAAGCATTCTGAAGGGATGAGCACAGACTCTTTTTAGCTCAGCAATGTTTGTGCAGTATTAGGAGAAAAACCAAGTAATGTTTTTCTTCCCTTGTTTTTAAGGAAACCTGATCTGTGAGTGGTGGAACAATGCTCTGCTGCAGGAAATGTTATCCACGGCTGTGTGGGGCTGGATGGATTCTGTTTGCAAATGAGGCATTTTCAAAAGAACAAACTCTGTGATGTTACAAAGACATGGAAAATTGATTCTTGGTCAGGGGTGGGGAAATGATTCCCATGGTGTGTTCTCTGATGCTATCTGGTAGCCTGGCTCTCCCCTGCTATATTCAGCACGTTTGGTTGTCAGGCGTTGGCGCCCAAATGGCTAAAAATAACAAATAAGGAGGAGGCTCTGCTGGGCAGCTCTGTCCACCCTGTGCCACTGAATTTAGCTGCATCCTGAAAGGGGAAAAAGCAACCTGCAGCTTCTGACTGAACTAGAGTTTGGTTTTAAACCCTGACCACAGGATGGTTGTGTGCTTGCTTCCCAGGCAGGTCCTTTACATGTGCATGGGAGACCGAAAGTTTGCTGCTGGTTGCTTTCTTCTCTTGTTTAGCTGGAGCAGGAAATCTGAGCAGGAAAACTATACCAAAGTGCTTGAATTCTAGCTGAGGAATTCCTCATGTGAGCCCTGCATCCAGTGGCCCTGTCCAGCAGGGACTTTCTCTGCTCTCAGTCATGGTGGACAAGCTCCACTGGCTCGGGTGGTGCTGCAGGTGTTGCTCAAGTTAAGCAGTGCCTGCATGGCAGTGCCTCTTGGTGACCAGACATCAGAGCTCACAAGAGACTTCGCCCCTGGTGCTGCCTGGACACAAGCTGGCTTGTGCTGCAGCTTCCTTCTTCTAATCTTCTTTCTCTAGGAGCTTTAGAGTGGCTTTGCTGCAGCCCTGAGATATGGTGGTGGTCCCTTCTTCTCCAGAGGCCACCAGGGCATCTCTGGTGGTTGCCACAGCTGTTTTTGTACCCTGAGGGAGCAAAGATATAAGCAGGCAAGGTGTGGCTGGGCAGAAGTGCTTGAGCCTGGGAGTTGGTGTCCTCTGAGCAGATACGGCTGGGGTGGACCTGCTTGGTGTGGCCACATGCCCCTGAGCTGCTCCTGTGGCAGCTCTGAGCAGCCCTCTGGCTTTGGCACTGAAAGCAGCAGCACAGAGGCCAGCTCCGAGGGTGGCTTTGACGAGGTGAAAACAAATCTCCGGAGTTTTGTGGTGAACTCTGCAGGGCACTGAGCTGCTGTCAGGAGGTAGTGATTGTGAAGCTGCTCCAAAGAGACGAATTTCATCCTGAAATTTACAGTGCAGGAGCTCATCCCATGGTTGGCTGGGGCCAGGCCAGCGCCCAGGAATGTGCAGTGGGGTTCCTAAATAAACAGGGGGCCAGGAGGAATGCTGCTGCCTGCTGTGGAGAGCAGCTCCCTCAGGCATAGCTCTGTGCTGGGGCTGGGAGCAGCTTCTGCTGCTCTCTGCTCTGCAGCTGGCACACACGTACCAGGGGCATGCTTTGGAGCAGATGCTGGCACAGGAGCTGCCCCCTCTTTAAGTGTCTGCATGGGCTAGGCCAGTCCCTGGCCTGCTTTCAGCCTGTTGGCTTTATGGTCTGTTTGGTCTGCCCTGGGGCAAGCTAATGTGCTCCTGGTGATGTTCTTCCTGTGGAGCCAAGCCCGGGGCCATGGCTGCATCATTTGCAGATGTACAGAGCTCCTCTGCCATGGGCTGTGTGCAGGTTTGGGGTGTTGCTGGGGAGCAGACTGATTTTAGTTTTCTTAATTCATCTGCTCTGAAAGGTGCTGTGTTGAGGATGGCTTGGTTTGGGGTGTTTTTGTTTAGGCTTTTTGTTTCATTGGTGTTTTTTGGGGGGTTTGTTTGTTTGTTTGTTTGTTTGTTTTTTCTCTATTTGTTTTCCCTTCTTTCCCTCTGGCCTTACTGTACCTGATGTTTGGGAATTCAGAGTAGTGATACCTCCTGCTCTTGCCCTTGAATCCCACACTGCAGTTTCATTGACTCTCTGGTCTGCAAATGTCTACACTCAAGAGAAACACAGTGAGTGCTTCTGGAGGGTCACTCCTGGAGCTGCTGATCTCCTTCTGTTTGCTATCAAAGGAGGCTGACAGCTTCTGTGAGGCCAGGTGGAATATGGAAGTGAGGTTAACCTGCAGGATTAACATCTGGGCTAGCATGAATCTGTGCAAGGAGGAAACTCTGGAGGCTCCAGAAATTATGGAGAGTGGTGTGAAGGGAGCTGCAGAGCCTCATCAGACCCCTGTGAGGACCAGGCCAGGCAGTTGCCTTCATCTAACATGTTTTTGAGTATCTGAGGCAGCTGCAGGTGTCTGGGCACAGACATTTGGACTTGGTGATATCAGTTCCTGGGAAGTACTTTTTTTTCTTGTTGTGTTGGCTTCTATCATCCAGGCCTCAGTCTGTGCCTTCCCTGAGGACTTGCTCCTGCTTTTCAGGCTGCAAAGCTGGAGGCTTAGCTTGCTTTTTGAGGACATGGGTGGTCCAGCTGCCTGCTTAATCTTGCTGTCAGCTGGGAAGCATCCACAGGCTCAGCCTGCATGGGCAGAGCTATCAGTACTGGTCTGCCCTCCATGGATGCCTCTTTTGAAGAAGGGAGTAGCTGAGGCTTGTTTATTCTTTGTCTGTCTGGGAGGTATGGCTGTCTGACAGGGAGGAGGATCTGCATTCTCATGCCTGAGTTTTGAAATGAAAAACTTTGAGCAAGAAGGAAAATAAGCTTTAAAATACTAAAATGCTGGACAGGTCAAGGACGTAATGGATACAGGGCTAACAGTGTCAGGACAAAAGGATTCTTTATGGAGAAGCCCTCTGGCATTGGCCTGGGGCCATGCAGATTTAAGGCAAATACAGGGGAACTGGGGCAGAGTTAATGGTGCTCTTTCTGTCCCCTGGGCTGACTCGGTTGGTGGCAGCATGAACAACAGGTCGTGGTGCTGCCTTCCAGGGCTGCCAGGGATGCCTCCACTCATTTCTTTATGTTCAAAGCCTCCCAGACTGCCTGAATGCCATTTGTCACAGTAAAAGACTAGATGGGCATAAGACTGGATGTTAGGAGGAAGTTCTTTACAGTGAGGGTGGTGAGACACTGGCACAGGTTGCCCAGGGAGGTTGTGGCTGCTCCCTCCCTGGAGGTGTTCAAGGCCAGGTTGGATGAGGCCTTGAGTGACCTGTGCTAGTGGGAAGTGTCCCTGCCTATGGCAGGGGGTTGGAACTGAATGATCTTCGAGGTCCCTTCCAACCCTATGATTCTATGATTCTATGAAAAGAACTGCATTCTTGCAGCCAACTTAGCATGTGCTGGATGCTGCAAAAGGCATCAGCTCTCCTCTCAGCCAAAGGAAGGGCTGTGTGAGGCACCTTGCAAGGGAACAAATGCTCTTCAGTGAACACAGGAAAGGAGGTGTCTGTTCTAAAGCCCTGGTTCTGGGATGTTAGGTAAAGATGGAATACAAATATCTTCTGCTTGGGAAGTTGCATAAGGAGCTTGCCCTGTGGTAAATGGAGCACAAGTCACTGGTTGCAAAACCAGACCTGATGATCTTGGAGGCACAGAGAAGAAATCACACCCAAGAGGGGATTCCCATCTCTGAAAGGGTCTCCCACTGGGTTAGACCTGGGATGGCTTCTAAAAACTTCAACAGCTCCTGACACTGTTGTGGAGAGTGGTGGTGGCTGATGGGGCTCAGGGTGGCAGGAGGTGTTCTCAGGACAGCAGGTGGCAGGGGGATGCCTTGGCAGGCCTGGATCTTTCACTGCAGCAAGCTTTCAGACTCTGTTTTGTGCAAGCAACAGCTTAATTAGTAATTCTTTGTTAGTCTTCCCTGCACTGTAGACTGCAGAGTAAGCAGACAGACTAGCTGAGAGGGTAAAGACCTCATGAAGGGAGAACTGGAATTTGATGACTCTTTATTTTCACTGTTCCTACCTTTATTTTTTGGGGGGATAATTGTGGGTTGTAGCTCTAGGAGAATGCTGAATGTGGGTATTGATTGCTTCCTTTCAAGTCCTTCAGAAGCTAGTTAGAGAGAGGCCTTCACAGTAGATATACCCCAGAACTTGTCTTAGGAGGGTTTTTTGGTTTGCTGATTTTATATACTTGTTTATTTCAATCTAGTGGAAAACACATTTCAAACAAACTTTGACAGTGTGCTTGCATTCCTTTGTACTTCAGAGGGAAGTGAAATCCCCATCCTGCATTAATAGGAAACCACTTCTGCTGCCCTGTCTCAATGATTTTGCCTATCCAGGGCCCTGCTTTAGTCATCTGGCTCTGAAAAGGTTTCTTGTTTCCTCTGATTAGCATTGGGCTGCTTTTGTGATTACACTGAAATAATTTTAACACGGAGTTGGTAGATAAGTCTGCCTTTGTAATTTTACACCAGGGTCTGATTCATTGTCAAAGCTCTCCTTTGTGCTCCCCAAAGCAAGCAGCGAGCTGGATGTGGGTCCCTCTCCGGATTCCTCCTGCCATGAGTAAGAGTTTAGTCACAGCCCAGTGCTGCTGTCCTCGCCTTAGTCACCAGCCCCTGCAGTCGCCCCTGGCTGCCCTTCGTGCCAGCAGCTCTGGGCAGGGGGATTGTCTGTGCCTGATAAACCTCTCTCCTGCTCCCATCTCCATCTGGCCTGGGAGAGCAGGAAGTGATGATCTGGAGAGCGTGCTCCCGCCTGCAGGAGCCCTGCCCCAGCCCTGACTCAGCTCTGCAAAGCCACACCTTGCTGGCAGGTATGTGGGGAGGCCCTCGGCTGCCTGCCTCCCTGCCCTGCTCCTCTGCCAACCTGCTGCCTGCCTCCCTGCCCTGCTCCTCTGCCAGCCTGCTGCCTGCCTCCCTGCCCTGCTCCTCTGCCAGCCTGCTGCCTGCCTCCCTGCCCTGCTCCTCTGTCAGCCTGCTGCCCACCTCCCTGCCGTGCTCCCTCTGCCAGGCGGCAGGCTCAGGGGCGTCTGGAGCAGGGGCAGTGCTGTTAGCTGGGGGTTTGCATCCCTCCTGAGCTCCAGCAGCTGGGGCCTTGCAGCAGTTCTCCCTTTGCAGTGGCCTCGTTTGGCCAGCACCGCGGGGATGAGAGGTGTGAATCACTCTGCAGAAGTCACCTTAATCCGAGGTGTTCCGCTGAGCCCTGCTGGCTCGGCAGGGCCACAGAAAACCCAGCCCCACGCCAGGGAACTTACCACATGTTGCAAGAGGCAGCTGGATGAGAGGCTGCAGCCAGCTCAGCCCGGTAGCGTGGGCACTCGGCTGGGTTGCCCTGGCACTGCCGCCGCAGGGCTGGCAGGGGCGCAGTGCCTGGCCCGAAGCAGCGCAGCCTTTGCCAGCAGGAAGGTCCCCGAAGGTGTGCATTGATCACACATTTCCGCTGCCACCCACCGAAGGGTTCCCGGCAGGGCTGCTTTTGTGGTAGCTGCCACCGAGCTGGGCTGCAGGAGTTCCCTTCCCAGCTGCAGAGAGCAGCTGCCCTCACCCCTATGGATGGGCTGTGCCAGGGCTGAGCAGCAGGTACAGGCAGTGTGTTCTTGGCAGGACGGGAACCTGGGGACAGGCTGCTCCGCAGGCAGCTTCCCCAGCCCATTGCCCTGCCCCTTCTCTGGAAGATGGCCTTCCTTAGTAGCAGGCTTGGCAAGCAGCAGGTGCTTTTCCAGTGATCCTCAAGGTGTGCTCCTCAGGGCACTATGGTGAGGATGGGAAGTGCTGCTGGCTGTGCTGTGGGTAGGACTGATACACGCCGAAGGTGGAGGATCTTTAGGCAGCTGCTTCTAAAGACCCTCCTGAGTTGGCAGGTTGTCATGAGCTACCCCCAACTGGCAGCTAAGCTACACACTCAGTCTTCCTGGTGGGGTGGGGGAGAGAATCAAAAGGGTGAAAGAACACTCCAGTGTTGGGGTAGGGAGAGTCAGATGGGGAAAGCAAAAGCTGCGTGGACAGGCAGAGCCAAACAAGGAACTCATTCAGCACTGCCCACGGGCAGGCAGGTGCCAGCATCTCCTGGAGAGCAAGGCTCCAGCACCTCTAACAGGGGCTGGAGAAGACATACACCATCACTCCAAATGAATCCCCCTCTCCTTTCTCCTTTCTTCAGCTTCACCTGCTGAGCATCATGTCCTCTGCTCTGGAGCATCCTTTTGGCCAGCTGGGGTCAGCTGTCCCAGCTGTGTCCCCTGCTAGATGTGTGTGCACCCCCAGCCTGTGTGCTGGTGGGTGTGGAGCAGAGAAGTTCTCGATGCTGTGTAAGCTCTGCTCAGCTGGAAGCAGAACATCCCTGTGTTACCAGCACTGTTTCCAGCCCAGATCCAAACCACAGCCCCATACCAGCTGCTGTGAAGCAAATGAACTGCCCCAGCCCAAACCAGCACACAAGAGCACTTGGGTGCCTGATGTCCTCTCTTCTGCACTCTGATCCAGATGGTTTTGAAGCAACTGAGGGTCCCCATTACTCTGTGGAAAGAATGGCCAAGGGGAAACCCAGCAGTGTGAGTCACCACTTCTCGTAGGTAAATGGCCTCATGGTGCTGCTGTCAGCAGCTGTCAGCAGCGGCTCCCTGGGCTCCCTTCCTAGTGCAGGTCACTCACTCTTGAGCAAACCCTGGGCAACTTCCTGAGAGCAGCAACTCTGCTTGGAAGGGCTTGAAGTGTATCTAAATATTTGGTGGTTGCTGTAGTGTGGCAATTCCCAGTGTGTACATATGCCATAGTGCTGTACTGGCTGAGGACCAGTGCTGGGTGGACCCACCAGGGCGTAGGGCTGCCTGCAGACGCACCCCATCCCGTCACTGGTGCCCACTAGCTCAGCTTCACCCCGGGCAGCAGCAGCTGGGTGCTGTTTGGCAGGTGTGCTTCCTTCCCACGTATGGGTTCCAAGTGAAATCCTCTTAACCAGGGAGCATGTGCCAGGCACAGCAGCAGCCAGCAGCCCCTGGCTGATGAGAATGTTTGTCTTGCCTGTGCTGCATGTGGCAATGGCTTGGAGGTGTGGGCACCTCCAACCACCCTTGCAGCAGGGCTGGCTATGAGAGCAAGGGCAGTCCACACTGCTGCTTCCCATGCTGCCTACACACCACATGCTGTTTGCTTTGCTCTGGGAGAGGACCCTTCCTCCACCACGGCTGTGCTCCCAGCCCTGTCTCGGGATCTGCTGATCGCTTTCCTAAGGAGTGTGGCACAGAGCCCTCGAGGAATGCCAAAAATGTCCTGGCTTAGCTTTGAGGGCTGCAGAAACTCAGCTGGCAGGTTCACAGAGCTGCTGTCACCAGATGAGCTGTCTCAGGGCTCCTGCTCGAGGCACTGCTGCATGCCTGGAGCCTGCAGCATTCCTTGAGGATGCCCAGTACGGCAGTGGGGTACCAGCGCTGGGCAGTGGGGTGCCAGCGCTCAGCAGCTGCTGGCTGGGCATGTAGCAAGGGCTGGGGAGGGAGGTGTTCTCTGAGGGGGAACCTGCCAGCTCGTTCCGTCCTCACCAGGTGGAGGCAGAGCAGATCTGTAGAAAACAGAAGAGTCTGCCCTGAGAAGGCTTATTCCAGCTGCAGCTTCTCAGTGGTCCCGGGAAGTGTTGGTGCTGAGTCTAAGCATGCTTGCCTTTGCAGGGCAGGGCCTGAAGCTCCTTTTCTCTTGCCGAGGTGAAGAGGGAGGAGCAGAATTTGAAGAGCAAAAGAATAAAGGTTGAATGAGAAGTGCTGCTTAAAGAGGAGGTTCAGCAGCGAGCAGGAGGCATCCTGCAGCAAGGACAGCTGGTGGCTGCTGGATGGCTTCCTGCTGACAGCAGAGGAGCTGCTGCTGAGCTACCAGCTCCAGACACAGGGCTCTGGCCAGCCACTGACCAGCTCTCTCTGAAGGCAGAGGCATCTGAATCACAGTGCTGGGGGAAATGTGTCGCTTTGATGGTGGAAAGCTCATCCAGAGGAGCTGATGAATGGTTTTGGTTGCTGTGGAATCTGTAGATGCTGGCTCTGTAATCTGCCGGGAATGTGAGCTCAGGTGCGTCATTGTGTCTCTGCAGCCAGCCCTGGCTCCGCTGCCTGCATGATGCAATGGGAAGAGAGGTGGGAGGCTGGAGCAGGAGATGACTTCCCACCGTGTCAAAGGGCCAGGGGCCACCTCTGTTAACCACAGCTCCTCCTGGCTGGGTGTGAGCCCTCACTGTGTTTGCATTCAGCTCGGATTTCTGCAGGCACTGCCAGAAGCAAGCAGCACAGGGCTGCTCGGGGAGCAAGGGCTGCCTCTGGCAGGGACCACAGGGGCATGCCTCTGGCCATCGCTGCCAGGGCACAGGCTCGCTCTCCTGTGCATGTCTGTGGGAAGCCTGGGCAGTGCAGGATGCTTTGTGGGTGCTGCCCTCAGTAGCCTTTGGCTGAGGCCAGTCAAGGTGGCACTTCCAAGAGTTCCTACCTCCAGTGCAGGCACAGCAAAGAGGCAGCCAGTGTTGCCCAGCACAGTGTGTTGGCAGTGGGCATCACAACCCACCCTCCTTGCTGGGGTCCTCGCTTGCCCTGCTGTCCTTGTGGGCAGGACTGCCACTAGTGGTGCCCTCCCTGCCGTGCCATATGGCTCTTGCCATGGGGCTTCTGGCTGCAGAGCCACCCTCTGTCCTCTGCAGGGGCCCTGGGACATCCACACAGGCTGCCCGAGGGATGCATCTGGCTCGATGGCAGAGTGCCTGCCCCCTGTGCTGCCCACCTGGAGATCTGCAGCTCCTGCTGCCTTGCCACGTACCTCAGACACCTGGAGCTGCCCGTCTCACCCCTGCCATGCAGCCCCAGGTGGGAGGTACTGTGCCTGCTGCTTGAGAGGTGTTACTGAGGCCCCCAGAGCTGCAGGCTGGCAGGAGCATGCTGCCCGCCCCGGCCAAGTGAGCACTGAGGCTGCTGCTTCAAATGCCAGCAAGGCTCAGAAGGCTTCAGCAGGTGCCCCCGGAACCAGCCCCTGGCTGCAGCCCGAGCCCAGGGCTGGCTCTGCCTTGCCTCCTTCATCGCCTTGCTGCACTCTGTGTAGCTTCTGGGGAGACAGCAGCACCTCCTGGCAGTGCCTGGGCTCACTGCTGAGTGAGGCTCTGCCCAGGCTCACTGCAGAGCAAGGCCCTCGTTTGTGGGCTGTGAGCTTGGGCCTGGGTGGGAGCTTGTTAAGGAGGGGTTGAATCTGGGTTAGAAGTGAATTTTGATGAGGCTGATAGGAAATTATTAAATCTTTTATTAAATATATACAGAAAATTTGCCCAAACTCATTTAGGGGACACAGACAGGTTCTGCCATGCAGCCTTTGCAGAGTGTGTGTGTAATAATCAGATGAGTTACATGGGTTTAGGAAAGGCTTAGAAAATTGAAGCAGCTGGAGGGTCCTGCAGCACCAGCTGCTGCTTAGAGGTTGGACAGGAGCTGTCAACAGCTTCACAACAGAGAGGGACTTCACTCACTGCTCAGAGCCTCAGTATCTGTAATCCAGAAGTAAATGCAGAAGTATAAGCAAGGAAAAATACAGTCCCAGGTACGTGGAGGCCTTCCCCTGGGATGGGGGGGGGTGTTACTGCTTGGCTAGCTTCGATGGAGCAGGCTGTGTGAGGAGATACACGGACACGAGGCAGACCCTCTGTGACTCTCAGGAAGGCACCGGAGCAGTCAGCCCCTGGGCGAAGCAGGGTCCAGGTGCAGGGGCTGGAGCAGTCCATCAGGTGCTGTCCACAGCCAAGGAGTCTGCTCTGGGGCTGGAGCAGGGCCAGCAGGGCTCGGTGTCACTGAAGTCAGCACCTGGACTGGGCCAGAGTCAAACGGCCTGAGGCTGGGCTGAGCGCCGGGCAAGCGGCTTCAGCCCCTTGGCTCAGTGCGGCAGGCAGGCAGGGTCAGGTCTGCCGTGCCTGGAGGGAAGTGCCCACCTAGGCAAACAGGGAGCACACAGAGCAAAGGCAGCAGCAGCAAAACAGCTGGCTGGGTTCGGAGCGCTTTGACGAGTGTCTGACAACAGCAACAGGTGAAAACTTCCCCTGGAACGACCCTAAGTTATTTCACCAAAAAAGGGAGAGGCAGGTGCCCAGCATCCTGACCTGTGTTTGCCAGAGCCAAAGCAGGGTGCAAACCAAGGCCAAACCTGGCGTCTGTGTGGCAGACCAAGAGGCACCAAGGCTTTGTCTGCTCTCCTGCTTCTTCCACCCGGGAAGGGGCGGGGCAAGGTGGGTATTCAGGCAGGTGTTTAAGACATGTCTTGGATGTGTATTCTAGGTATAATTCCACCACAGAGCTGAGTGCCACCTTCAACCCTTCACCTTTCCAGAGCCAGTCTCCTTTCTTGGTGCTGGTTTGGGCACCTGCCTTGTCTGGCCAGAGGCCTGCAGGAGCTGGTGAGGAGGTGGCTGGCACTGGTCCATGGCATTGCTGGTGTGGGAAATGGGTAGGAGCTCTGAATCTGCAGCTCATAGGTTGCGCAGCCTCTGAAGTTAGTGACCTGCCATGTAGGGCCAGTGTGCTGCCATGGCCTGCTGGGCTCCTGAATGGTCAGTACTGGAGTTACTGGGTGTGGAAGTGACAGCAGAGGCTGCAGAGAGCAACAAAGCATTCGTCATACACCAAACCCAGCAGTGCACTTCTGGCTTTCACTGGACATTTGCTGCTAGCTGCACTTGTCTTGGCACAGGCAACTGAGAATGAAGAGCTGGAGCAGGGAGCAGACCTTTGGAGGAACACAGGCAGCTGGCTGGGGATGAGCTGGATCCTAGCGACCATGGGCTGGCCCAAACACGGAGGCAGAGGACACAGGGTTAAGGAGGGCTGCAAGTCAACAGTAATGATGATGAAGACAGGAGTTCAGGGAGGCTTAGAGGTGGGGGTTGGGAGGTTGTGAAGTGTTTGTCCCACAGATACCACCAACCTGGCAGAGCTGGCTGGACTGGAACAGCCTCCAGGATGACCTCAGAGCTATGCTGTCAGCTCGTCCCTGGGCTCTGGGAGCTGGTTTGACTGGGCAGCACTTGTGTCAGCAGCTTGCTCATGGCACAGCTCCCTGGGACAGCACACTGGGCAGAGATGCTGTTTCCTGTCTAGACCCCAGTAATGGTGGGCAGGAAGGGTTTGCACACAAGCTGCTGCTCCGTCTCCTGTGATTACTAAAGCAGGAGCCAGGCCCCAGTTGCTGTGGGAGGAACATCTCACTCCTGTCCTGCAGCTTGGAAAATGCAGCCACTGGCTGGTCCTCACTCCTCCTTGGACTGGGCTGAGTCAGAGCAGGAGCCAGCTACAGTGATGGCTCTGGCCCTGCCTGCTGCTAGCCTGCAGCAGAGCTCAGCAAGTTTGCAGCCCCCCAGCTGCAGGGCTTAAGGAATGCTGCTTGAGCCCCGGGGGAGAGCTACCCTGAGGCTGCTTTCCAGAGGAAAGAGCAAAAGTTCCAGGAGCAGCCTGGATCCTCATGACTGAGGAGAGAGAGTGCAGGACATAAACCTGCCTGGGCCCTCCCCTGCCTGGCACTGCAGATGATGCCAGGCTGAAGCACAGCACTAAACTGTGTCTCCTTGTGAGCTCCAGCACCCCTGCTCCCCGGGGCAGGGCACAACACAGCCATATGGGAATGGGCAGCCTCGACCTGCATGGGCCAGGGCAGCCATGAGTGCTGCTGCTCTGGGTCAGCCCATCCTGGTGCTCAGGGTCCCTTATCCTTGGGGAAGCTGGCCTCAAATGATCAGCAGCACAACTTCCCGCCAGGGAGGGTTTGAAGTTCCACTGCCTTAGGAGAGCAGAGGTGTTGGTGCAGCCTGCCAGCTCCTGGCTGCTGGGGAGGCTTCCCTGTGCCTGGCTCTTCCCAGGTCACTGCCAGGCCACCCTGCCTGCTGAGAGCTGCTCTTTGGAAAGGTCTCTGCTGCTTCCCAAGGGGGAGTGGAGAGGACGGAAAACCAGAACTGTTTTGTGGACAAACTTAACTGCATTAAAAAATGTTTTAGTGATGAATGAATGAAGTCAGCTCTCCAGGTGCCAGTCTCCTCCAGGCAGCAGGGTGAGATGGAGCTCAGTCTCATGCAGGATTCTGAGACCTGTCTGCCCCCACAGCTTGCAGGCTCAGTTCCCCAGCTGTGAGCTGCCTCCATGCCTCTCTGGGCAGTGCCAGAGCAGCATGATGGTGGCAGGGGCCCTGCATGTGCGTCGGCGAGCAGCTGGCAGCAGGAATCCCCATGGTGCCTCCTCTGCCTATGCCTTCCTGAACAGCAGCTCTTGTGAGCATGCCCAGGGACCCTGGCAGAGCAACAAGGAGCCCTTTGCCCTGCCCACAGCCCTGGCTGGCGCTCGGAGCCTTCACAGTTGAGATAAAAGGCCTCTAGTTTGGAGGCACAGGGCTGGAAAAGATGTCCTCATGGCATGGGTACCTCAGCCGGGCACACAGAAGTGTTGCTGCAGGTGCCCTGGGAGGGGATGGAGGGGGACTGATGGCAGCAGGGCTGTCCCATGTGCTGTGTGTCCTGGGTAAGGAGAAGCTGGCAGAGGAGCCTCACCTTGCCTGTTGCCAACTGGCAGTGGTTGCGTCCTCTAGCTCACAGCTAGCTTGCCCCATGGCACACCTTACCTGTTGCCAGCTGGCAGTGGTTGTGTCCTCTAGCTCACACCCAGCTTGCCCCATGGCTGCTCGCTGGAGACCAGTGCATGCTTTTGCTGCAGCCTGCACCCACGGGTGCTGTGCTGCTTCAGCCTGCTGGCAGCTGTGGGAGCTTCCTGGAGCAGATTTTTCATCCCTTCCTCAGCCCCTGCTGAGGTGGAGCAGTGCCAGGGACCTGTGCTGTCCACCTTGGGCTGACCTTGGTGGGCTTTTGAGGTCATTCAGGGCATATTGTGCTCTTCTGCCTGTGCAGGAGAGGCCCTCAGTGGGCCAGCAGGATGCCCTGGGATGAGGCCTGGACTCCTCTAACTTACTC
Source organism: Ramphastos sulfuratus (assembly GCA_013399055.1). NCBI lineage: Eukaryota > Metazoa > Chordata > Aves > Piciformes > Ramphastidae > Ramphastos > Ramphastos sulfuratus. Next base: position 15,233 of record WBNM01037847.1, on the reverse strand, counting down.
ATCTCAGCAGAGCCTGCTGGTCTGTAGCTTGGCCTGAGCCATGCTGAGTGCCCCAGGCCTGCAGGAAGGTGCCCACTGCCTGGCTGTAGCCCCTAGGAGGCAGTGGCAGCACTATGCCCCAGCCAGGCCTGGCTGAGAAGACCTTGTGAGGACAGCAAGCCCCCAGGGGTCTTCCCATGGTCCTCCACAAACCCAGCTCTGGGAAGCCTCCCCGAGGGTCACCTCAGCACCTACAGGAAGCGTTTGCAGTGCTGCTGCCGGCTGCTGTGTGCCAGCAATACCTCTGCTGCCTGCGCTCAGCGGTGCTGTGGTGTCTGCTGGCTGGGAACAGAGCAAGAGCCAAGAGCCAAGCCAAGAGCCAAGAGCCAAGCCCTCGGAGCACCCAGGGCTAGCAGGAAAAAATGCTGCCTGCTGGGCTCCTGCCTTGGGCTGCTCCCCTGCCAAGCCTAGCCTCAGTGAAGGTGCTGAAGGAACCGATGCCAGGGAATTGCCACTAGAAAGGAGGGTCTTAAGGTTAGAGAATTGGCCCAGATGGACCAGGACACTGTTGGATTTGCTGTTGTGGCTTTCGGAGGCCTCAGCATTTTCATTCCTCCCCAGGTGCTGCAGGATCTGATTTTCTTTTGCTCCCTTACCACAGTTACTGTGTCCTGCTGTTTGCAGCTCTGCTGCTGCAGCAGCCTCAGCAGCTCCGAGGAGCAGTAAACCCTGCTCAAGCTAAATGTGAGTGCATGCAGAGTGTCTCTAGAAACAACTCCAGCCTCACTTCGAGACACCTGCGGTTGTGTGTGGCCTCAGCAGGCTGCTCACAACTCTGCTCTCAGCCTGCTGACAGTGCCAGGGCGGGCCTTAACTCTCCTCTGGGTTCTCTGCCCTGCAGCAGAAGAAGTCGTATCTGGAGCGGAGCGTGAAGGAAGCAGAAGACAACATCCGGGAGATGCTGATGGCCCGCAGGGCGCAGTAGCTGTGCAGCTCTCCCACACCTCCTCCTCCCTCTCCTCTGGGTGGCTCTGGGCAGCTTTGCCTCTCGACGCTGCCCGCAGCCTGCCGGGCGAGCCCTGTTCTGCAGCAGCTTCAATAAAACCCTGCTGAGAAGCCCAAGCTCATCTCCTCAGTCTGCCCCCTTGGTGTCTAGCAGCAGCTGCTCTCCCGGTGGGGGTCTGATGGAGGGGGGATGCTCAGGACGCCTGCTGCAGAGCAGCCACAGCCCTTGGGCTCCAGAGGCTGTGCAGCACTGGGCACCAGGGCAGACTCACTGTGTTCTGCTGGAGCAGAGCTCCTGAAAGTGGGGCAGGTGAAGAGGGAGGCTGGAAGGGCAGGGCCGGGCTGGGCCGGGCTGGGCCAGGCTGGACCAGCTGTCACGGGCAAGCCCCTCATGGGTGGTCATTTATTCTGGCTGGGCAGTGATAGGCCCTGGTTCTCTCCTCCACACGGGCCTAGCAGAACCCCAGTGCAACATCAGGGTCATGGAGGGGCAGTGCCACCCTATGCTTCATGCCTACAGTGCACCAGTACAGCCTCCTCTGCCCTCCTTTACACCTGGCTTTGGTGCTCCTGCCAGCACCCTTTGGGATCTCGGAGCAGGCCTTTGCAGTCCCAGTGCTGGCCCCCATGTGCTCATCCCATGGACACCTGGGTGCTGTCACACTGCTACTCACCCCATGGACACTCAGGTGCTGTCACACTGCTGCTCACCCCATGGACACCTGGGTGCTGTCACACTGCTGCTTACCCCATGGACACTCAGGTGCTGCCACACTCTGGGCTGATCCTTCTCCACCCACTGCCCCCAGCCTCCCAGGCCATGCTACCTGCCCGCTGGCTGGTGTGGCTTCTTCTGCTGATGCTCACACCTGGCCTGGCTGCAATGGCTGCCCCATGGAGGCGGGGGGCTGGGGGCTTTGTCCCCCATGCACTTGCACCCTGCACACACAGGTGTCCTGTTAGCAGGTGTTCAGTAAGCTCAGCCAGGCTATGCTGAGCAGGTGCTGGGCTGCTTTAGCAGAGAGCTTGGCCTCGATCTCCAGAGGTCTCTTCCAACCCCTGCCCCTTTGTGCTTGTGAGCCCCGCTGCTCAGTTACACCCAGCCAGCCCTTTCCTCCCCTCCCAGAGTTGTTACTCTCCAAAGCACCCCTGCAGGGGCCTCCACAGTGCACCCCACAGCAAGTCCTGTCTTACCCAAAGAACTTTTCCTTGCATAGTGTCCCACCTCCAGGCATCAACTCCTCATTCTGAAAGGACATCTGGAGTGCAGCTCTGGATCACACATGGGGATGGGGATAGCCTGGACACGACGCTGAGGCTCTATGGGGATAGCCCTGGGAAAAGCCCTGACAGGGAGGCTCTTCCTCATGTGTTCTTGGTTTGGGTTTCTGTCCACCATGGTGCCTGCAGGAGTTGATGGACCTGGGAATGGTGTGGCTGGGACCACTTGGGTACCCCTCCTGATAGCTCCTCCTGGGCACCCCACCCCTCCTGGGGGTGGTGTGTGTGCTGAGGGTCTTTATTGCGTAATCAACCACAAGCTGCTGTGTCTGCCGTGCTTAGCAGCACCCATCAAAGGTGCAGGGGTGGGCACACCAAGGGGATTCTGGCCCTGCCTGTTAACCCTGGTGTTGTCCAGGGGCAAGGGTGCAGGCCTGGGCAGGGCAGGCGCAGGTTTGTTCTGCAGGCAAGGAGAGCAGCAGCAGGGCTCTCCACTTCTCTGCAGAGAAAGGTTTTTACCCCTCTTCAGCTATTGAGCCTCAGCACCCAGTACACCCATGGCCTTGCTTCCTCTTAGCCATTAGTTTCTGCACCCCACAAGCCTGCACACTGCAGCCGGGGCTCAGAGATCACTGCTCAAAGCCCTCGTGCAGGACCAGGCCTTGCCCAGGAGCTACAGCTGCACACCGGCAGCAGCTCGGCACCTGCTGACCTCAGCTCTCCGACATCTCCGGGGCAGCTGGAGAGGCCCCCGGTCTCGGAATGGGAACCAACACATCCACCAGCCTGTTTCGCTGCGCTCTTTCGGCAGGTAGTTGCAGCAGGGTCCCCAGCAGCAGGTGACGGCAGCACCAAACCCCCACGCAGGCCAGCCCCAGCCGGGGGCCGAGGCATGCAGCTGCGCAGGGCGGCGCAGGCGGGAGGCCGACAGACGGCGAGGGGGCAGCGCCCCCTGCGGGACAGATTCATTGAGGCAGCCGGGACCTAGCGAGGAAAATCAACTCTTTGCTTTAATCAACTGATAAATACACATTTCATCAGAATACCGTCGGCTGAGAGACACCGTCGGCAGATTCTTCAAAGTTACAACAAAAGTCTTAGAAATAGTAAAAAGGGCTTTTTGTCCTTTACTAAAATGCAGAAGTGCACCCCCCACCCCACCAGGCGCTAGGACGGAGCAGGACGCTGGGCTGTGCAAAGCGGAGCGCTGATTGCAGTAACAGAAGTGGGGAGGGAGTGGGGAGCCCGCGGCGCGCTCAGGTCAGCATGTCCCACAAGCAGCAGCAGCAGAGCGCGGTCCAGCAGGCCGTCAGGCAGGCGCTCTCGCCCGTGTCGTCCCTCCGCCGCTCCTCCACCACGTACACTGCGGGCATAAGGAGAGCTCGGTCAGTCGGGCAGCGGCCAGCCCTGCCCGCCGTGCCCAGCGCCTGCTCCCCGCTCGCTGGTGCAAGCGCTTGCCGGAGAGGAGGTGCTGAGCTCCGTGCTGGATACGGAGCCCCTCAGCCACGATTTCATGGGGGCAGCGGCACCCCGCGAGGAGCCGCCGCTCCCCCAGCACTGCGGCACCCCTCGGGTGGGATGGGGCCTGGGGAAGTCCTTCTCTGCACATCCCAGTCCGGGCTGCACTAACATCTTGGCACGGGCACGAAAGTCAGCCAGGGCCGGGCTGAATGCACCACACAGCTCGCAAGCAAGAAGAGACTCAGCCTTGAGACACAGTAAATCATCATCTTCCCTCCTGCCTCCTCCTCGCCCTCCCTCTGGCAACACAGGGGCATGGTGCAGTGGCCCAGCAGCCCAGAAGAGGGGAGCTGGTGCCCGTGCATGCGGGCAGGGAGGCAGCTGGGTCGCTTCCCCGCAGCTTTCGCAGAGCCCAGCTCTCCCTGCAGCAGTCTGTGTGCCAGGCACAGCTGGAGGCACCATCGGGCACCTGGTAATTGAGAAGGTGGCTCGAGGCTGTCAGCAGTGCTGAGGCCAGAGGGAGCAGGTGCCATGGGCCAGACCAGCTGCTGCTGGGGGCTGGCCTGGGCTCCAACACAGCACAGCCACTGGGCACCCATGCAGGGTCCCTGCCAGGGTGACCTGCTTCAGCACAGCTCCTCTTCACGGGCTTCACCTGCCCCATGCTCCTCCACAGGTTGCAGTGAACACCCAGAGCACCTCCTCCTCCAACTCTTCTGTCTCACCTCTTTGTTCTTTCCTCTGCCTGGCTCTCGCTGCCCTTTCCTAAACATGCTCTCACAGGCACCTGCAGCGTTGCTGATGTGCCCAGCTTTCTGCTGTACAGGTCAGGGCCTGGGGGCAGGAGGTGGTCTGAAGGTGAGATTCAACTGCTGCGGGGAGGTGGGGACAGACATGTGCCGGGAGGAGCCAAGGTCAGCGGCAGAGCAGTGTCCCTCCTGCCCCTCTAGGCTGAAGAAAGCTGATCCAGGCTGCAGCAGGCAGGAAGAACTTGCTCTGCTCAGGCCCCACGGAAACAGCAGGGGTGAGCTCTGGCTGAGCAGCACACTCAGTGACAGAGCCACCTGGGCACTGTGAGGAGCAGGAACAGGAGGCAGAGCTGGGCTGCATCACCTGCACAGCCTCCCTCTCTTGCAGCCGCATGGCTGAGGCCGATGGCCACTGAAGCAGCCCTGGCCAGATGCTCCAGTGTCAGCTGGCCTGGGACACAAGCAGGAGGGGTGGTTGCCATGGGGCCATTTCCATCCACAGTCAGAACCCACAGCTTTAGCACACTGAAGGTGAACAGAACCCACCTGCTGCCAGGTCTGGCTGGGGCACTGGCAGCAGAGGCACCTCCTAGGTAGGCAGCCAGGGCAGAGGTTTCCAGGAGATGCCAGGTTCTGTAGCTGTGAGCTGCAGTGTGCCTAGCTGCTGTCTGTTCAGGCTGGCACAGCTAAGCCAGTTTGCTTTAATAAAGCAGCTACTCCCCACACTGCTCCAGCCCCACCATGCACCTCTGCCTCCTCCCCAAGGAAGCCATGGCAGGGATGGATTAGACTGCAGGCAGGCACACAACCTCCCTTCCTTATAGCTCTCTTTGGTCTGCTTCTTGTGGGCTGTGTGGGGAGTGGCTGAACCCCGGCATTGACAGGCAGCAGCCTGGGCAGGGGACAGCTTGTGCCACCAGCCTGGTCCCCCCACAAGCTTGCTTTGTGCTCAGAAAACACCCCCCACCACCACCCCCTTTCACTGCTTCATGGCTCTCGGGGGCAAGCACATGTGGAGGATGATGTCCTCCAGCTTAGCTGAGACCAAAATCCTGCCATGATCAGGGTGGGGCAGAGAGAGGACCTGCCCAGAGCTCCCTCGGGTACAGCCTGCACCCCAGCCTCAGGCAGCCTCCCTCTTGCCTAGGGGAACAGCTCGGAGAGGAGGCAGCACCTCCAGAGGAGCCACAAGGCTCTACAAACTCCAGCGCCCTCAGGGCTCTGCAGCCCGTGAGCTCCCACAGTGTGTGGTGCCCTTGCTCCAGGAATGGCAGGGTGGAAGCGCATCCCTTCTCCAGACGGCCCCAGAAGGAGGTGGCAGCACACTGCAGTGCTGTGCCAGCCTGTGCTGGAGCAGGAGGGGGTCCACGTGCGCTCCTCCCCCAGGAGCTGCTGGCCCTGCCTGCCCCTGCCCAGCCAGAGCAGGTAGGACCTGATGGAAATCTGTTCCCCGGGCACAGACCAGGGCAGTACTGCAACCACCTCCTCTCCCACAGCTTGTGCCCAGGGTCTGTAGCCCTGCCACACCAGCAAGGAGTGAAAGCCAAGGTCAATGACCTATGAGCCCAGTAGCTCCAAGGGAGCCCATTTCACCCCTCTGAAAGGGCAGCCCTCAGACCCCTCCAAAGGGGGAATCTGTCCCAAGGCACTTGGGACACTTGGCACTTGGGTCAGGCCCTTCCCTCCTGCCTGCACACAGCCCCAAACCTCCAAAGAGAGCTTTGAGTGCCAGACTTGCAAAGGCTTCACCTTCCAGAGCATGAAGGGTTGTGATGGTTTGAGCTCTCACAGCATGAGACCAGCTCTGTCCTGCCCGGGGAGGTGCCCAAAGCCAGCTGCTCCCATGCCTCGGTGCGGTGCTGGCACTGGCCTGTGGCTGGCTGGTGCCTGATGTGGCCACCCCGTGCTTGGCAGAGAGGAAGAAGGGGCTGTGCCCTGCCACCCGGGGAGGAGCTGGCAGGGCAGAGCTGTCTACACTTGTTTTCCATCCCTGCCCAGCACGGCTGGGAGCAGCTGGCCCCCCTGACCTCGATCAGTTCCCATCCCTCACCGAGCTGGGTCCTCCCCTGCAGCAGGGAGCTGCCCCTGTGCCTGGCCAGGCAGACCCAGCTGTGAGAAGCCACGGTCGGTGCCACACCCAGGCACAGTGCCCAGCTGCTCAGGAGGAGTGCAGCTGGGCAGGGCTGGGCAGCAGTGCAGCTCCCAGGGGCTGCCACAGCCACTGATGTTTCAGGCTGGGAAACACCTTGGGGCTTTCCTCCCCGGGTGGACCCAGGACCCTCTGAATCAGGTGCTCATCTCTGGTGCTGCTGTGTCCCCTGAGAAGGTTCTGTCACAGCAAGGCCAAGTAGAGCCCAAATGCTCCAAGAGTCCTGCATCAGATGGTGCTGTGCAGCTGTTGGGCTGCCTGTGCCCATGTGTGAGAGGATTCCTGCCACCTCCTTCCATCCTTCAGAGCCAACAGCAGAGACTGCTCAGGAAGCCTCCCAAGCAGTGCCCTGTGCTGGAGCCCTGAGGCAGGTCTGGTTTCTGACCAGCTGCCCTTGGAACTCTCCTGCTCTGGAGCCTTGGAGAGCTGCATTGCTGCTGCCAGAGCACTGCCAGACCCAAACCCGAGGGCCACAGTGCCCCAGGAGGTCTGCACAGCAGAAGGGGACTGGCAGTATGCTGAGGAAGCACCAGTTCCTGGTGGCTTGTGGGCAGCAGGGCAGCTCTAACCTCTGGAAGTCACCAGCAAGAACAGATACCACAGAACTTGCTCCAGAACAAAGTCCCTGCGGCTTCTGCCTGAGTGGAAGCCAACACCCTTCCCTGCCCCACAGAAAGCTCCACACCATGTGGCACTTCCAGATCTGCAGACCAAGGTTACACTGCTTTGGGGGTGCCTCACACACCTGCAGCTCCCCTTCTGGAGCAGCCACAGACAGGCTGAGCTATTGGGCTGTGCACATCTGGCCTGATGCAGGTATCCTCTGAGCACTTTGTGCCAAGTGCAGCAGACCTGGTGTGCCAGCTGCTCTGGCCAGCCTCCAGCAGGCATCTGCTGGCTTGGGGAGACCTTGTACCTGCAATGCAAACCACAGGCTGGAGGCCTTTTACTAGGTGCAGCCACCCCAGGCAAGGCCATCCTCAGCCTGAGTGAAGGTGGCCTTAGGCACCACCCAGGCAAGAGCTCAAACCCACTGCCTTTTTAGTGCTGGAGTTACAGCAATGATGTCTTCTGGGAGCTCAGAGCTGAGCCACTACAGAGCAGCAGCTAAGCGTGCAGGAGACTCAGGCTGTCAGATGACAGCTACCATTGACAAGTCCTCCATGGCAGCACACAAACCAGTAAAGGACTTTGCTGGTTTGTCAGCAGCAGAGCAGGAATGGCTGCTCCAGCTCAAGTCAGTTGTCCACAGCTGCAGGCACATGAGAAGAGTTTGCCTCAAGTATTTATGAATCCATCAGAAGCTTTAAGCTACAGTCAAGTGTGGAGGACATCCTGACGAAGCCTGTTCCAAGCATGCACAAAGTGCTGTTATGAAATCCTTGCTGCAATATTAAACACCAAGCTTCTCCCAAACGTGGCACAGGCAGGCACAGCAGCAGCACTCCTCAGCTGCCAGCCAACACCTTCAGCTGCCTGTGCCATGCTGCTGCCATCAGCTCCTGCTGCATAGGTCTGTGCTGAGTGGGCTGACAAGTGGGCACAGCTGCCCACTAACCATGCAGGGCTGGGACAGGAGAAGGGGCACCAAGGGACAGCAATCATGTCAAGAGCTTCCTGGGACTCACCATGGGTTTGGGGGAGCCTTTTTGTTACAAACAGTGCAAGAGCACTGGAGAGACACCAGAGCCTCTTACAGCCTTCTGCTGAGAGCTGGGACCACGTCAGCCAGGCACACATCATGGCTCAGGAACCTTTCTCCAGAAACCCTCTAGCAGCACCTGTGCTCTTCCCCATGCAGGGGGTAGATGTACCAAACCCTTCACCTTCCAAGTCCAAGGAGAGCCCCAAAGGAGACCACCTGGGACACTGTTAGAGAAGGCACTGCCTGCTGCTGCAGAGTTCCTCTCCCAGAAAGTCTCAGAAGGTAGTGCCAGGGGTGTGCAGTCTGGGAGGAAGCACCATCACCACTGGCAGCTGCCAGGCTCTAAGTGACAACCTCTGCCTCGCAGTTGGACTTTCCTGGTTGCTTTCCTTGAAGCCTCACCGATGCCTCAGCAGCTGTAGCTCTGTGGCTGTCAGCAGACAAGCTGCCAGAGCAGCTTTAAACACAGCCACACAGCAGCAGTGCTGAAAAGCTTTCCTCACCAGCCGGCTGGGCATGGGGCTTCGACAGGGCAGGCTGAGAGCAGAGGGGGGAAGGGTGGTCAGCTGCTCACTGCTACCAGCCTGCACAGGGTACAACCAGCCCAAAGGAAGGGTAGATGAAGTGGTGCCAGCCAGGCCTCTCCCTAGGCCGGAGATATCCTGTGCCACTCTTCTCACCGTGGACATGGCAACTGAACACCAGCACTGACACACTGACAGAAGTACCCAAGGAAATGTGCCAGCACTTTGGTTCCCTCTCCCCAGCCCACACATCAGTCCTGCTGCAGGTGCAGAGGATGCTCTGCAAACAGGGGGTGCAGGCTGAGCAGCCCCTCCCATCTGAAGCAGCCCCGCAGAGCGCAGACCAGGATGAAGCCCTCCCTGCCTCCAAGCAGTGCCAGCCTGCACAGGGCAGTGCACACACTGCCTTGTTTGTAAAACAAACACCACAGGACCTGATTACTCCAGGCACAGCCTGCTTTATCTTAGCTGTACACATTTTGTTTCTTCTCACACCTAATTGATGCATTAATCATTAGCGCCGCGGGGCAAAGGCAGAGCAGAGCTTTTCACCCAGGTAGCTACAAATGACAGCTGTGACCTCAGCCCCACTCTGCTCTACTGGGTCTGCAAGGAGTGCAGTACAAGCACATGGGCTGGGATGCCAGAGCCAGCCCCTCCCAGCACAGGCACCCTCTCAATCACTGACTTACCCACAGGGAGTGCCCCAGAAAGTCACCCCCACGGCAGCTGAGAGCCCTCGAGCTCTGCAGCCCACCCCTCAGATCTGGCTCAGCCTTAGCCCCTGCCTTGCTATGTCAGGCCTGAGTGGAGGCAGCAAGCAAAGCTCAGCCCAGCTAAGCTGAGGGGCAAGCTCAGCCCAGAGTCAGCTGCCCGGGGGACAGGCAAGGTGTGTGTGCCCCCGGGGGGGGATGGGCAAGGTGTGTGTGCCCCCGAGGGGGGGAAAAGCAAGGTGTGTGTGCCCCCGGGGGGGGACGGGCAAGGTGTGTGTGTCCCCGGTGGGGGGACGGGCAAGGTATGTGTGCCCCCGGGGCTGCCCAGTGTGGCCTGAGCAGCAGGGAGTCAGCTGAGGCTGAGCTGGGAGGGCCAGCAGCAGGGAGGAGCAGTAAGTGCTGCCTGCTGCTTCAGCTCCAGCTGTGTGCCAGTACAGACCGAGCTGCCTCCAGACTCATTCCCCACGCTGCTGGCTGCTGTAGGCTTAGGCAAGGGCTGGAGCTCAGAAGAGGAAGCAGAACAAGCAGTTTGCCAGCCACCACTGCTGCAAAAAACCTTCCTGTGGTATCTGAGCAGCTGTTTGCTACAGCGACAAGTGCCCAGAGCAGAAGCAGTCACCAGAGTCTTCTTCTCTGGGAGGAAGCAGGCAGCAGAGAAGGGAACAGTTAGCCTTTGTCCACTTGTGAACAAAGAGGGTTCAGCAGCAGCCACTTCCACACACCAGCAGCTTTGGCTTTGTTTGTCCAGCCAGCAAACAAGTGCTGCTTAGAACTGCACCCCATCGTTTGAGTAACAGCCTCTGACAGGGCTGTGCTGCCTGCCACAGCTCAGCCTCTGCCTCCACCTTCCAACCACTCCTGCCTACTGCCTTCAAAGCCTTTCTGCTCAGGATGGAGAGCAGAGAAGGGGCAAACTGCACAGCAGTGTTAGTGGCAGCCAAGGGGTGCAGAGCTGACAGTAGAAAGAAGTGTTCCTGAGCCAGTCTTTGGGGTGCAGCCTGCAGGTCTGCAGGCCCAGCTCTGCAGGAAGGAGGAATGCCCAGGCCTGACCTCCCAGCCAGCCACAAGTCCTGCAGGAAATCCCACGCAGGCAGAAAGAGCACAGTAAGAGACCTGGGAACAGAGACCTCCAGGGCAAAGCTTGGGCACAGGTAAGACCCAAGTCCCTTGGCAAGGACACTGAATTGCTCCTTCTCCTCTGTGGGGATCTTTGCTGATGCCTAACAGCTTCTTGCCTGTCACATCACACTCCCTGCCCCCTCAGCTCCTTCCTGCCCAGAGTATTTCACTCCCTGCAGTCTCCACTGACATCGCATTGGGATTTTAGGAAACCTCTCCTGAAGCAGACACCAGCCAGAGCCACAAGAATCTATTTCCAAGCAAAAACATCCCAATATTGCACAATGCTCAGAGCAAGTTTCACAACCCCAGCTCCATACACAATCTCTCCTGTCCCTTGTGTTCCCAGCACAGGTTCTGTCTGATCCCACAGCATGCTCAGGGCACACTGGGATGAGATTCAGAGATGTTCAAGACACTGGATGTGACACTACTCAGCATTTATGGAGCACAGATGTGCCCAAGGAGGATCCAAGACCCCTAGAAAGGTGCTCCAGGCACTCCTTCCAGCAGAAAAGCAAACCTGATGCAGTAAGTACTCCAGCAGGCATCTCTCAGCTCTCCAGAGCACTGGGAATGCCAGCACCACACAGGTCAGAAAGCACCAGAAGAGCCCAGCTTCCTCCTGCCTCAGCAGTACAGCAACTCATGGCTCCCAGGCTGCAGACATCTCCTCAAACTGCAGAATCTGAGAACTTCCTCCAACACTTTTTCAATCACTGAAATCTTAATTTACTGCTAAAGCAAAGAGGCATTTTCCACCGAGTCAGCTGCAGAGCACACATTCCTCAGCTTCAGGCAGTGTTCTCCCTGAAACTCAGCATTAGTCCTTGATTTAAACAAGGCCTGGCTTGGAAGGATTGACACAGCACCCTCAGAAAGGTCCTGGAGGAGTGCTCTGAGTGGCAGAGAGGACAAAGTCCAGCTTTAAGCCAAAAGGACCAGACCACAGCGAGCAGTCACTCGGGGCAGCAGCTCTGGGTGAGCAGCCCCCAGGGCTCCAGTAGTACAACAGTGCAGCTGCTGCAGAGGGCTGGCACCGTTTGCTTCTCACCAGGGCTCACAAGGACTGTCCAGAGCTGCAGCCTCATTTAGCCTGGCCCACCTCAGAGGCAGCCTTACCCTTCTTCAGGCAGTGTGTCTGAGCATGCCTTCAGACACGGGACCTGAATTTGGACAGTCCTTTGCAGCAGGTTTTTCTCATCCCCTCCTGCAGGGTGAAAAGCTGGGAAGGGAGGTCACACATCAGCCCCAGGACAGCACTGCCTGCTAGCCAACAGTCCCCACTGCTTCTGCAGTCAGCTGATGGCCAGGGACAGAGGGAGGCATGAGACAGCAATCTTGGGGGAGGGAAGATGCCAGGTTTTAATGCAGGCTACAGAACGAGAAGCAAAGAGGAGGACAACTGCCAAGTGAGACTTTGGTTCTGGCAGGACAGCAGCTGTCTGAGGTGCAGGTCCTGGAGGTACAGTAACAGTTAAGCTAAATGCTTTGCCAGGGTGCTTGGAAAGGGTCAGTGCACAGATAAAAAGCCTGCTGGAACTGCCCTCCCTAGGAATTTCTGGTAGGGAGGCCTCAGCTCAGCAGGGAGAAGCAGGGAGGTAACCTCTAACCAGAGCAGTTCGGATCCCTCCCTTCCACGCTCAGGTCGGTAAAGAGGCAAAATCACCGTGCCAGCAGAAGGCAGTGACTGCACCTGGGTGAGCTGCTCATTCCTGCCCTCCCCTTACCCAGCTGGCTCTGCCCAGTAAGCAGCTGGCAGCCCCAGGCTCTGTCTGCCTGCCCGGAGGAGGGCTGCTGGCAGAGCCTGCCTGGCGCTGGCACTGCGCGGACAGCCCCGTCCGGGGCACTGTGCCCCGTGGCAGGCTGGCACTGGGGGAGCTCAGCTGGGCCCCTTGCTGACAGCAGCTGCTGCTTCCCCAGTATGGTGCCCATCCACAAGAAGGGTCAGAAGGAGGACCCAGGAAATTCCAGGCCTGTCAGCCTGACCTCAGTGCCAGGCAAGATCATAGAATCAGTCAGGGCTGGAAAGGACCCCAAGGATCATCCAGTGCCAACTCCCCTGCCATGGGCAGGGACACCTCACACTAGAGCAGGCTGTGCACAGCCTCATCCAGCCTGGCCTTAAACATCTCCAGGGATGAGCCCTGCCAGGCTCTCACAACCCTCATGCTGAAGAACTTCTTCCTAACATCCAATCTCAATCTCCCCATTCCCAGCTTTGTTCCATTCCCCCCAGTCCTATCCCTACCTGACATCCTAAAAAGTCCCTCCCCAGCTTTCCTGTAGCCCCCTTCAGACACTGAAAGGCCACAAGAAGGTCTCCTGGGAGCCTTCTCCTCTCCAG